>JAIUZE010070225.1:0-45235 GCA_022085475.1 Heliosperma pusillum
CTAGGTACAAAATTTGCATAAATTACTAAATACATGACATTCATTCATTCAACCATAAATTAAATAAATTGCTGCAAAAATTCATGCCAAAATCGTCCTAGATTCAATTCATGCTCATTGTAGCTCGATTTTTCGGGGATTTATTGATTTTTAACCATTAAAATCAAGTATCAACATTTAAATCGCATTTAAATTCAAACTAATTAACTAAACTGTTTTAGAACTCAAAATTAGTCACTACTAATTTTGTTGGTCATTAATTAGATCGAGTTGATTTCATTTGCTAAATATTACGGTTTAATCATAACAATTATGAAATAAAACCAAAATAAAATATAAACATCATAAAATTTGAAACCAAAACTTTTTTACATTCTGGAACATGTCCAGGAACTCTGAAAATAAAAACATTTGCTCAAAAAAATTAAATTAATTTTATGAACAAATAACTTAATATTTAATTGTTTTATAAAATAAAAATCATTAAATATAGTAAAAGAGTGAAACAAATTATAAAATTTCACCACGAGTATCCAAATCAGAATGTAAAATGTACCAAAAAGTTTCAAGACCATAAAATTACGTTTCAATTTTATGAACATTATAATCTTATATTATCGACTTTTATCGTATAAAAATCAATGAACATGCAATACATAAGTAAAAGTCACGAAATTTTACATACAATATTTAAGACATTCAGGTGAGATCATATTAAAATTTCATTGCCAGAATCAACATGAAACTAGTTTAAGTTAACTTTTAACTCATAAAATGCATGTTAACTCGGTTTAAAAGCCAAAAATCAAAATAAACAGCAAATCAATCCCTATAATCACGAAATTTGACCACAAACATTTTGAGATCAGTAGGTATACATTCCCCAAACATTTTCGTCATAATCGTATTTTAACTTAAATTTTTGATTTATTAGTTATCTTATAACTTTAATAAAAAATGTCCAAAATGAACATGCATGTTACAAGCTAGCTCTGAAACCACATGAAAGTCCATAGACATTAATTAGACTCCTCTAATTAGTTACTAAATTACTTGTGAATTTAATATTTAATGATCTATGTAACACGCATGCAAATATAAAGACATTTATATAAAAGAAGAAATTTCCTCACATTGATATGGAAATAATATGGGCACAACAAGAACTCCTTCTTGTTGTTCTTTAGCTAATAATATGGATGAACAAGAATAATCTTCAAACTAGAATACCTCCTTTAAGTTCCACCAAGATGACACCAAATAATCTACCCTTATTATTAACTAGATAATAAGATAGATATTATACTACTAATATTAGACTATATTACTACACTTGTAATACTTAAGAAATATTAGTATTTGAGAGTTTTTAGAGAGAAGAAGAGTTTTTGAGAGATGTATGAAAATAAGCAAGAATGAACTAGTGATAAATTGAACAACAATTGTTCAATTTATAGGCAAGAGGGCCGGCCTCTATGCTCAACCAAGAGTGATTTTTCTTCTTATTTTATTGCCATGCAAAGTGGTTGCAGCATAATGATAGGGGTCTCTTATGTTTTGAGGGATTCAAACTTGAGACAAACAACCTAAGGGGCTGTTTAGAATCAGAGAAGCAACAGATCAAACAATGAATGATTTTTGAACAAACAATCTAACTTGAGGCTCTTTTTGTGATGATTTTCTTTGGTATTTGACAAGATGAAAACAGGTGAAATAAAAGGATATGAACTTTGGTCTAAATTCCACAGCTTAACACAGGAATTTTAACTAAAGAACTAAAGGTGAATCTGAAAGAGAGCTACCACAGCCAACCACAGGTAGTTCCTTACAGAATTCGAACAACAAGGATAATTCAACCACAACCTAGCACAGGAAGAATAATACTTGCCAACAGGTGACTAATCAACACTCACAGCCAAGCACAGAGATGTTATTAGGCCCGACTTAAACAACTACAGCAATGCACAAGTTATTAAGATTTAAATTTGAGAGAAAACTCATCTTTTTTCATTCAACATAATCTGATTTCATTAGGTTACAAAGCAAGGCTTATATAGGCCAAGAGATACACATCTAAGGGTCTCAAATGAATCATCTAATGTACAAGAAAGTCGTGGCCTTGGCCTTACACAAATCAGAATAGTAACTAGGAAACAAAAGCATAAAGTAATAAAGCATAAAGCAGAAAACAGAAAACAGAAAACAGGCTGCTCCTCTTTGTCTTGTTGTGCAAGGTCAATTAAGATGTGTAAAACCTTGGAGCTTGGGCTGGGCAGCTTCCATCTTCAAGTACAAAGGGTTAGGATGCCTTTCAAGTCGTGCCCTTGTCTTGCCTAGCTAAATATAGCACCCAAAACAGACTTCGCACAAGACAATGCTGAAATGTCCCTATCTGGACTAATTTGTTTGTACTTAGCTAAACCTGCTCTTTTATTGTGAATTAGCAAAAACTCTCTTGGACTTTTGTTTTCCTAAGACCATAAAGTAAGAGTATTAGGCCTTGGAATAACTTAATTCACACTAGGGGTTGCCTTGGACGAAGCTGTTTGATGTTGGACCTGATCCGGGTGAGATATGACATGGACCCTTTTGATTGTATTTTGTAACACTCATAACTCTCTGCTCAAGATGAATTTGAAGACCCATGATAGCTCATTGGAAAGCTATAGATGTTAGCTTTCATGTCACAAAGAATCAGACCCAAAGTGTATCTGGAACTTTAGATATTGAGGATTGAGTACAAACAGGTCACTGATAGCATGTGCTGTAATAGTTCAGCATTCAGGGGCATCTTGCAGAGGCTCTAGGTTCCACTACAGATAGAATTAGGAGGCCCATGAGTAGCCAAATTGAAGCTATATCAGTTAGATTCCTTCTGCATTTGTAATCATGTAAAAAACGTTCCTGGAACTTCAGTTATAAGCCTTTGAGTGACAACAGGTCAATTCTGAATATCCTGCAGTTTTCCTGTACATCAGCATGAACTGCAAAAAAATCATATCTCCTTCATAAGGTCGATTAAAAATTCCCATGATAACTCAAATGAAAGCTAATGAAGTTAGCTTTCATATCCAAAAGGAATCAACCAAAACTATCCATCCAATTTTGAGTTATACAGCCTTGAGTGTTGACAGGTCATTTTGTCAGAAAACGAGATGCAACATGTATGCCAGTCTTTAAAGGTCTGCTGTGCAAATTCTACTCGATGAATGTTGTTGATTCCAACTCCATATGAAAGAGGACTCATTTAAGAACCCAACCATATAAAGAACTCATATTTTCACCATGTAAAACTCAAGATATGAATCATTGAAGTTGACCCAATTCTGATGATATTCTGGGATCAGTTCAGGTTTCCTGAAGTTGAATGCTAAGCTTGTTTTCGAACTTGGCTCATTTTTTTCTTGGATTGCATCCAATTGTCTCGTGGCTTTAGACAGTCCCATGGAATTTTCTTTTGGAATGTGAAATGAAGGACCCTTACCCCTAGCTCCTGCTACAACCACCCTAGGTTCAAAAGAATTTGTCCTCAAATTCTGTTTGATAAAGGGAAGAAAAATTTTCTGCAGCTTGGAGTAGTAAGTTTGAGTGAATCCTCCAGGATCAAAGACCAACATAAAATTTCTTGGCAAGAATTGAATAGCAGCATCTAGCACACACATCTTCAAATTAAAAAGTGAATTGACACAAGTAGTAGAGCATAGAAATGCAACCATGGGGCTGCTCCTGTTCTTATGCATTAGCCTCAATTTAAACAACATCAAGGGTGCTAAAAATCCTTCAATACCATGTAGGGAACTTGTACTTGATATTCCAAACAAGTCTAATAAACGTTTGCCATGATTTTGCACAATATCAACATAACAAAACAGAAATTTCAGAATTGCATAGTAAGGACTGAGTTGATTTATGTCATCATTTCCTACTTGAAATATATTTGAAATTGCACCCAAATGAACAAGATTAACTTGTAACCTCATCAACATGTAAAAATGGAAGTGTGGGGCTGCAAGGGAACAAGTTATACCTCCCAAGTAGCCATTCATGAAACCAGGACAGTAGTTGATGTTATAGATCAGATTTTGAGCTCTTGAGCATGAAATAGAACAAGAACCTCCTCTTGCTTCACCCTTACTTGAAACCCAACACATTTCACATTCAAAGGAGATGAAGAACTGTTCCAACTTATGGTTTAAAGGTTGCTGCAATTTCTTGTCTATGGACAGCTCAAACGGACTCAAGTAAGGAACATGACCCTTGCTTGTACAATGAAGGAGGTCTGGTTTGGTGCATGCTTGTTCTTCCTCTTGTGTGGCAGCCTCAAATGTAGAGTTTAATGTTGTTTTAACTTCAAGACATTGGCTTTCCAAGACAGTAGAACATGAGGCATTCATTTCATCATAAGCACCCATGAGTCTTAGCTCAATGCATTTAGAATTAGGATAACCAATAACCTCCTCTTGGTCTAAGCCCTTCTCTTTCCCAACTATTTTGGTAGCCCTTATACTATCCCCTTTAGCTAGCACCTCATGGTTTGTAGGCCTTGCTAAGCTCTCCTCAACATATAAAGCCAACTCAAGCATATAATCGTATGTATATCTCCGTTGAACAAAAACTTCCAAATCTATGTGTTGTGAAATTTCAGAATATAACCCATGGAAAAACCTCACTCCCTTTTGCACAACCTCAACATTCATATCACAAACAAAGCTTAACTCCTCAAACAACTTAGAATACTCATGAACACTCAAGGAATTTTGCTTAAGGGTCTTAAATTCAGTCCACAAACTATCCATTGTAGAACAAGGTAGATACTCTTGTCTCATGGTCCTTTCTAGTCTAGACCAAGAACTAATCCTACCCTTCCCTTCCATTCTCCTTGTAAGTTTAAGAGTAGTATACCATAACAAAGCAAAATCCTTTAAACAAGACACAACAAGTTCAAGCTTCCTTTTTTCAGAATTACACTTGTGCTCAAAGTAGCATTCAACATCATACAACCAAGACACAAATGCTCTACTGTTTTCACCATTAAAGGAAGGAAGTGTATGGACTTTACCTCTACCTATAAGGGCGGGAGAGGACTTGGGACTCCCATGGACTAGGTGTCTAGCTTCTTGTCCCAAATCAGGTGGTTTTGGTTCCCTTCGAATACCATGACTGCTGGTTGCTTTCCTTGTATGCACAACACCTTCATGCCCTCTTCTTAAGGCCTGTAACTTCTCCATAGCTGCTGCCATAGACTTGTAAATGGACCCATGCTCATTATACCTCATCTTAGGACTTGGAACATAAGGAATATACTCAATGGCTACTAGTTTAGTCATTAAAAATCAGAATATAAACTGCTTTAGCAAAACAGGTTGTAGAGTAGCTACAAGCAACACCAAGACTAACACAAGATGGAACTTATGTTAATTCTAGCTCTGATAACCAATTTGCAGCATAATGATAGGGGTCTCTTATGTTTTGAGGGATTCAAACTTGAGACAAACAACCTAAGGGGTTGTTTAGAATCAGAGAAGCAACACCTCAAACAATGAATGATTTTTGAACAAACAATCTAACTTGAGGCTCTTTTTGTGATGATTTTCTTTGGTATTTGACAAGATGAAAACAGGTGAAATAAAAGGATATGAACTTTGGTCTAAATTCCACAGCTTAACAGAGGAATTTTAACTAAAGAACTAAAGGTGAATCTGAAAGAGAGCTACCACAGCCAAGCACAGGTAGTTCCTTACAGAATTCGAACAACAAGGATCATTCAACCACAGCCTAGAACAGGAAGAATAATACTTCCCAACAGGTGACTAATCAACACTCACAACCAAGCACAGAGATGTTATTAGGCCCGACTTAAATAACTACAGCAATGCACAAGTTATTAAGATTTAAATTTGAGAGAAAACTCATCTTTTTTCATTCAACATAATCTGATTTCATTAGGTTACAAAGCAAGGCTTATATAGGCCAAGAGATACACATCTAAGGGTCTCAAATGAATCATCTAATGTACAAGAAAGTTGTGGCCTTGGCCTTACACAAATCAGAATAGTAACTAGGAAACAAAAGCATAAAGTAATAAAGCATAAAGCAGAAAACAGAAAACAGGCTGCTCCTCTTTGTCTTGTTGTGCAAGGTCAATTAAGATGTGTAAAACCTTGGAGCTTGGGCTTGGCAGCTTCCATCTTCAAGTAAAAAGGGTTAGGATGCCTTTCAAGTCGTGCCCTTGTCTTGCCTAGCCAAATATAGCACCCAAAACAGACTTGGCACAAGACAATGCTGAAATGTCCCTATCTGGACCCATTTGTTTAAACTTAGCTAAACTTGCTCTTTTATTGTGAATTAGCAAAAACTCTCCTGGACTTTTGTTTTCCTAAGACCATAAAGTAAGAGTATTAGGCCTTGGAATAACTTAATTCACATTAGGGGTTGCCTTGGACGAAGCTCTTTGATGTTGGACCTGAACCGGGTGAGATATGACATGGACCCTTCTGATTTGTATTTTGTAACACTCATACTCCCTGCGCAGGATGAATTTGAAGACCCATGATAGCTCATTGGAAAGCTATAGATGTTAGCTTTCATGTCACAAAGAATCAGACCCAAATTTTATATGGAACTTTAGATATTGAGGATTGAGTACATACAGGTCACTGATAGCATGTTGTCACGGGTTGCAACATATGGACACATGTGACACACCCTCTCCCCTTATAGAGTACAAAAACACTCTAGAATGTTGTATATTAGTCTAGTAATTTCTAGAAGAGTCTATAGGAGTCGAGAATGTTCTAGTTGGGTCTAGAACATTCCAAAGAGTCATAGAAGAGTCTGGAAGTGTGAAGAACATTCCGGAATATTCTAGAAGAGCGTAGAAGGGTCTAGAATGTTCTAGAAGGGTCTAGAATGTTCTAGAAGGGTTTAGAATGTTCTTGAACGGTCTAGAAGGGTCTAGAATGTTCTAGAAGGTTCTAGAACATTTTGTATATGGTAGATGTTTCTAGTAGTGTCTGGAACATTCCAGATGTTTCTGGGGTTGTGATGTCCAGAACATTCCAGAAGGTTCCGATTCTAGATAATTCCATAGGAGTAGTATAAATAGGGGTGAGGGGCATCATTTGCCAACCATCCTACCACACACACAAAGTATTGTATCCAACCCTTGTAATCCTTTTAAGCATTCAAGTGTAATATAAGTAACATTCCACACTTAGTCTCTTCAACACATATAATATTCCGCTGCAAAGGCGTTGCCTGACTTAGCTTGCGAAGGACTGCGAGTTAAGTGGCACACGAGCTTGGTTTTCAAGTATCAAAGTAAACCAAGGCGTGACAAGTGGTATCAGAGCAGGTTCGCCTGCGAAGACCATAGTTGGGAATATGTCGGGACATGACGCAAGTGCTAGCGTGGTGGAGGACGTGATGGTTGGGGGTAAGGCTACGGGAACTAACCCTCAAAAGAAGGAGACTACTAATGCTCGGATAGCACGGGTGGAACTCGCTGTGGGGGAACACCAAGATGCCTTATCCGGGATCGTGGAGAGTATGGAAGACCTTCAAGAAAAGGTTAAGGGTTTGGAGCAGGATAATCAAGACCTCAAGGGTGAGGTCCAAGGCTTGATCAATGAGCTTGCTGGTTCTTTGCGAGGGGAGTTCGCAAATGTGTTCCGTGAGCAGATGGCTCACATAGTCCAGGAGGAAGTGGCCAAGCAAACGGCTGAATTGGGTGGCCACGTTCAAGCCCTAATGGCTCAACTTACCGAGATGAAGACCGACTTTGCCTTATATAGAGCTGCTGTGGCAGGGACGACCACCATTCGGGAGGCACCAAAGATTCGAGTTCCTAAACCAACGAAGTACAATGGCAGGAGAGACTCGAAGGAGATCGACAACTTCTTGTGGGGACTCGAGCAATACTTTGATGCCCTCAAAATCACCGAGGATGACATGAAGATCAAGAGTGCCACGATGTACTTAGCCGAGGATGCCATCCTTTGGTGGAGGAGACGACAAGCCGACGAGAAGAAAGGGTTGTGCCACATTAATACTTGGGATGACTTCAAGGAAATTTCAAGAAGCAATTCTACCCCGACAATGCCGAGGAGATAGCCTTGAAGAAATTACGAGCCTTGAAGCATATGGGATCGATACGTGAGTACGTGAAACAATACGCCTCCCTCTTGCTAGAGATCGAGGACATGCCGGAGCACTTATCGTTCCTATACTTCATGGATGGACTACAAAGATGGGCTGAGCAAGAGTTGAAACGTCGAAATGTCAAGACTTTAGCCGAGGCCATCAATGTGGCAGAATCCCTATATGAGCTAAAGACGGAGCCAAAGCGCGATCGCTTTGTTAAGAAGGGTGGTAACAAGGAGAGAGGTGGGGGAGCCACTACTCCTTCGTCTAGCGGCGCATCTACTTCAAGGTTTTCGAAGTATAAAGACAAGGGCAAGGCTAAGGAGAGGTCTTTCTCGGACAGCAAGCTTAAGAACCGGGATTGATTTGTGTGCGGAGGGCCGCACTTTGTACGGGATTGCCCACAAAAGCAGAAGTTGAATGCAATGGCATCCGCATACGATGAGAAGACTAGCTCCGAAGACGAAGCACGGATGGGATCTCTTCGGTTGCTAAACAAGATCGCCAAGGAGAAGCCGAAGGTGGAAGGTAAGCCTACTAAGCTCGATGTCCTTCCTCGTTCAAGTGGTTTACTATTTGTAGAGGCGATCGTAAACGGGAAGGGCACGAAGTCGTTGTTTGATTGTGGTGCCACCCACAACTTTGTGACCAAGGAGGAGGCCATAAGGTTGGGGTTAAAATATCATAAGGAAGGAGGGTCGATGAAGGCTGTGAACTCCTCATCGATGCCTATTCATGGAGTAGTTCGGAAGGTACCCCTTCGTTTGGGTGAATGGGAGGGGAATGCCGACTTCACGTTGGTGAACATGGATGACTACGCCATGGTGCTTGGCATGGAGTTTATCGACTCAGTGCGACCGTTGGTGTTCGAGAAGGATGGGTTCTTGACTATCACTAGTCAAGGCAATGCCCGATCAATTCCGGTCACACGTGAGCAAGTTGAAGCGAAGACGTTGTCCGCACTCCAGCTCAAGAAGGGTATAAAGCATGGCGAGGCAACATACTTGGTGGCGATGGTCGAGGAGACACCCTCATCAACATCGGAGGTGCCGATGGAGGTTCAAAAGGTCTTGAAGGAGTATCAAGACGTGATGCCACCCCAGTTGCCTAAGAGGCTTCCACCTAGGAAGGAGGTGGACCATGAGATCGAGTAGGAGCCAGGAGCTAAAACGCCAGCCATGGGTCCGTACAGAATGGCACCACCGGAATTAGAAGAGTTGCGGAGACAACTCAAGGAACTCTTGGATGCCGGCTTTATCAGGCCGTCAAAGGCCCCATATGGTACACCAGTCTTGTTCCAGAAGAAGCATGACGGGTCCTTACGCATGTGCATCGACTATCGGGCTTTGAACAAGGTCACCGTCAAGAATAATACCCGATCCCTTTGGTAGCCGATCTCTTCGATCGATTGGGCAAGGCAAGGTATTTCTCTAAACTTGACCTTCGATCTGGTTATTGGCAAGTACGTATAGCTAAGGGTGACGAGCCAAAGACTACCTGTGTGACTCGGTATGGGTCATACGAGTTCTTAGTGATGCCATTTGGCCTCACCAACGCCCCAGCGACATTTTGTACGCTAATGAACAAGATATTTCACCCGTTCCTCGACAAGTTTGTGGTGGTGTATCTTGATGATATTGTGGTGTATAGTAATGACTTACAAGAACATGTGCAACACCTACGACAAGTATTCCAAGTCTTACGAGAGGCGGAACTCTATGTCAAGTTAAAAAAATGCTCTTTTGCACAAGAGGAGGTGTCTTTCTTGGGGCACCGAGTAAAGGGCGGGCAAATTATGATGGAGCATGACAAGATCAAGGCGATCAATGATTGGGAAGCGCCAAAGAAAGTGTCGGAGCTACGTTCTTTCCTTGGGCTAGCAAATTACTATCGCCGGTTCATCCAAGGCTACTCGGCCAAGGCTGCTCCCTTGACCGACCTATTGAAGAAGAAGGTCCCATGGGCGTGGGACGCTAAATGCCAGGAGGCATTTGATGGGCTTAAACGAGCGGTAACCGAGGAGCCAGTGTTGGCGTTACCCGACTATAGCAAGCCATTTGAAGTCCACACAGATGCATCCGACTATGCTATTGAAGGAGTGCTCGTCCAAGACGGTCACCCAGTGGCATTTGAATCTCGGAAGTTGAATGACGCAGAGAGGAGATATCCAGTGCATGACAAGGAGATGACTGCGATCATTCACTGTTTGCGGATATGGAGGCATTACCTACTTGGGAGCCAGATCGTGATCAAGACTGACAATGTTGCTACAAGCTACTTTAAAAATCAAAAGAAGCTCACTCCCAAGCAGGCTCGATGGCAGGACTTCTTGGCCGAGTTCGATTATGTTATGGAATACAAGCCGGGCAAAATCAATACGGTTGCCGATGCTCTAAGCCGAAAGACCATGTTAGCTGCCATTAGTGGTGTGGCCAGCAACATGATCGAGAAAGTCCGGGAGGGACTTGACAAAGACCCCCTAGCCAAGAGCTTGGTGAATTTGGCAAAAGAGGGGAAAACCCGAAGGTTTTGGGTTGAAGACGGTGTCCTCTTTACGGTGGGACATCGCGTATACTTGCCAAAGTGGGGAAAATTGAGGCGAGAAGCAATGAAGGAGTGTCATGACTCCAAGTGGGCTGGACATCCGGGGATCCAAAGGACAATGGGCTTGATCGAGCAATCATTCTATTGGCCACAGATGCGGGACGATGTGGAAGCGTATGTGAAGACTTGCCTTGTATGCCAACAAGACAAGAACGAGCAAAGAGTCCTAGCCGGATTACTACAACCCTTGCCGACTCCAGAGAAGCCGTGGGAAACCATATCAATGGACTTTATCTCGGCCTTACCCAAGTCAGATTGGTGCGATTCTATCTTAGTCGTGGTGGATCGACTATCGAAGTACGGGACGTTCATACCAGCACCAAGGGACTGCACGGGTGAAGAAGCGGCAAGACAATTCTTCAAAAACGTGGTGAAGTATTGGGGACTACCACGAAGCATCGTAAGTGATCGTGATCCTCGATTCACAGCCAAGTTTTGGACGGAGCTTTTCAAATTGATGGGGTCGAGTTTGCACTTCTCGACAAGTTTTCACCCACAAACGGACGGGCACACCGAGAGAGTCAATGCCCTTCTCGAGTTATACTTACGGCACTTTGTGGGTTCCAACCAAAAGGATTGGGCGAAGCTCATGGATATGGCCCAATTCTCTTATAATCTTCAAAAGTCCGAGTCAACCGGACAAAGCCCGTTCGAGATAGTGACAGGATATCAACCCTTAACTCCTCAAGCCATTGCAGCCGGATATTCAGGCCAAAGCCCAGCAGCATTTCGGATGGCTAGAGGATGGAATGAGCAACTCGACATAGCCAAGGCGTACTTGGACAAGGCATCGAAGAAGATGAAGAAATGGGCGGACAAGCATCGCCGACATGTGGAGTTCCAAGTAGGCGACTTGGTTATGGTGAAGTTATTGCCGCAACAATTCAAGGCCTTCCGATCCGTGCATAAGGGACTAGTACGAAAATATGAAGGACCATTCCCGGTCATCAAAAGGATCGGAAAGGTGTCGTATCGAGTTGAGTTGCCACCTAAACTCAAGATTCACCCCGTGTTCCACGTGAGCATGCTTAAACCATACCATGGGGACGAGGTGGATCCAAATCGAGGGGAGTCTCAAAGGGCTCCCACAGCAGTTGTGACTTCCTATGACAAGGAGGTCGAATCAATCTTGGCGGACCGAGTCATACGGAAGCGAGGAGTCCCAAGGCAACGAGAGTTCTTAATCAAGTGGAAGGGACAACCCGATAGCGAGGCGTCATGGGAAAAAGAGGCAGACCTTTGGCAATTCAAAGACTTAATCCAGCGCTTCGATGAAGCTCCGTGATGAGGGCGTCAACGATTCAGGTGGGGGAAAATGTCACGGATGGCTTCTTTCTCTAGAATTTTCTACGCTTTCAAGCATAAGGAGGTTGTCTTGAGAATTCCGGAAATGTAAAGACTAATCTAGAGTAGCCCGGAAACTTCTAGAAACTTCCAGGAGCACAAAGGCAATTCTAGCACGGACCGGAGACCTCTGGAACATTCCGGACCATTCCGAAACAAGCTAGGACATGGCGGAACTATCTAGATATCTCTAGGCATATCTTGTACATACTAGAGTATTCTAGACAAGTCTTGTAAATACTAGGAAGCTTTGTAACTAGTAGAATAGTCTAGAACGTGCTAGGACTTGTAGGGACTAGAACATTCCTAAGAGCCCTATATATAGGAGACCTTGGCATTCATTTTGCATCATCATAAAGCATTCACACAAACTCACTTGTATACTCAAGCATTCTTAATAAAAGCAATCTTTCCAAACTCTAAGTGTCTTAGTCTTCTTGTTCTCAAGCTAACACTTCTTTGTCCATCGACTTAGGCATAGCCTAGCATAAAGGGTCTTGCTTGACTTAGCTTGCAACGGACCGCAAGTTAGGTAGCACACGAGTGTGATCTTTGGGTGTAAGTTATCATCTCGTGACAAGTGGTATCAGAGCAGGTTCGCCTGCGAAGACCATACATTGCATAAATGTCGAGTGTTGAAGAAACTAGTGGGAATGTTAATGTTCAGAAGGCAAAGGATTTGACTGCTTCTTGGCTTGTGCGCTTGGAGGAAGCTGTGGTTCAGCACCAAGGGGCGCTTGAGAGAATCAGTGAGACGATGAAGGACGTCTCAAAATAGATCAAGGTGTTGGATAATGGGGTGAACGACCTTGGGAAGTAGGAGACGCAAGGTGCGTTCAACGTTCTTGCAAGCTCACTCGAAGAGAGGCTTTAAAAGAGGATGGACGAGAGGCTAATGGCTCTAGTCCAACCCCTTTTAAAGCGAATCAACAAGCTTGAAGAAAATATTGTGGTGTGTAGAGCTGCAGTGGCGGGGAGTGCCACACTAAGGGAGGCATCAACTAGGATCAAGGTGCCTCAGCCGCCGAAATTCAATGGGAGTAGGGACGCAAAGGAGATAGATAATTTCCTATGGTGTGTCGAGCGCTACTTTGATGCTCTTCAAGTTCGAGACGATGTCACGAAGATCACCACCGCAAGAGATCAAAGGAGGAGCAAAGAGGCGGATAGCAGCAATGAGATTGGTGGAGGAGATCGCCAATCAAGCACCATCAGGGGTGATGGTACGAGAGCCAAGGAAGCAACACGGGACCAGAGTCATACGTAGTGGCGCGACAAAGGTAAGACCTTCTACTGCTTCTTGTGCGGAGGGCCGCACATGGTCAGGGAGTGCCCGAAACGGGCAAAGATTAGCGCAATGGTGATGCGCTATGACAACGAGGAGTCGTCAGAGGCCCATGAACCACGGAGGCTCGGGGCAATGAGACTTCTCAAAGCGGGGGTCGTGGACAAGCCGACGGGACTGGCTACCGCGACAAGCCGACGGGGCTGGCTACCGCGACAAAACTTGATGTCGAGCCGACATTAAAGGCTACCAGAAGCGTTGAGCCGACGTTAAAGGCTACCGGGGTCGTTAGCAAGGAGCCTGCGGGGCTGGATGCTACGACAAATTCTGAAGTCGAACCAACTTAAAAGGCTACCAAGGTTGCGTGCGAGGTGGCAGCGACAAATGTAGAGGCGGGACACAAGTACGAGGAGCACTTGTTGACCGTCAAGCGTGCTAGGGATCACGTCAAACAATCACTAGTTGGATCTCGTAAAGTTCATCTTCGAGATAAAGTATCGAGGGTTGACCATGACAAGGACGTGTACGGTTTAGGTGGGGGAGAATGTCACGGGTTGCAACATCTGGACACATGTGACACACCCTCTCCCCTTGTAGAGTACAAAAACACTCTAGAATGTTGTATATTAGTCTAGTAATTTCTAGAAGAGTCTATAGGAGTCGATAATGTTCTAGTTGGGTCTAGAACATTCCAAAGAGTCATAGAAGAGTCTGGAAGTGTGTAGAACATTCCGGAATATTCTAGAAGAGCGTAGAAGGGTCTAGAATGTTCTAGAAGGGTCTATAATGTTCTAGAAGGGTTTAGAATGTTCTTAAAGGGTCTAGAAGGGTCTAGAATGTTCTAGAAGGTTCTAGAACATTTTGTATATGGTAGATGTTTCTAGTAGTGTCTGGAACATTCCTGATGTTTCTGGGGTTGTGATGTCCAGAACATTCCAGAAGGTTCCGATTCTAGATAATTCCATAAGAGTAGTATAAATAGGGGTGAGGGGCATCATTTGCCAACCATCCTACCATACACACAAAGTATTGTATCCAACCCTTGTAATCCTTTTAAGCATTCAAGTGTAATATAAGTAATATTCCACACTTAGTCTCTTCAACACATATAATATTCCGTTGCAAAGGAGTTGCCTGACTTAGCTTGCGAAGGACTGCGAGTTAAGTGGCACACGAGCTTGGTTTTCAAGTATCAAAGTAAACCAAGGCGTGACAATGTGCTGTAATAGTTCAGCATTCAGGGGCATCTTGCAGAGGCTCTAGGTTCCAGCACAGATAAAATTAGGAGGCCCATGAGTAGCCAAATTGAAGCTATATGAGTTAGCTTCCTTCTGCATTTGTAACCATGGAAAAACAGTTCCTGGAACTTCAGTTATAAGCCTTTGAGTGACAACAGGTCAATTCTGAATATCCTGCAGTTTTCCTGTACATCAGCATGAACTTCAAAAAAATCATATCTCCTTCATAAGGTCGATTAAAAATTCCCATGATAACTCAAATGAAAGCTAATGAAGTTAGCTTTCATATCCAAAAGGAATCAACCAAAACTATCCAGCCAATTTTGAGTTATACAGCCTTGAGTGTTGACAGGTCATTTTGTCAGAAAACGAGATGCACCATGTATGCCAGTCTTTGAAGGTCTGCTGGGCAAAATCTACTCGATGAATGTTGTTGATTCCAACTCCATATGAAAGAGGACTCATTTAAGAACCCAACCATATAAAGAACTCAAATTTTCACCATGTAAAACTCAAGATATGAATCATTGAAGTTGACCCAATTCTGATGATATTCTGGGATCAGTTCAGGTTTCCTGAAGTTGAATGCTAAGCTTGTTTTACCTGAACTTGGCTCATTTTGTTCTTGGATTGCATCCAATTTTCTCATGGCTTTAGACAGTCCCATGGAATGTTCTTTTGGAATGTGAAATGAAGGACCCTTACCCCTAGCTCCTGCTACAGTGGTGGTGTGTTGTAGTGAATAAAATGATTTTAGGTTTACTATTCATGTCAATATCACATGTTACTTGTGAGTATGAATAAGAGCAACCATCATCACTATCCACTACACTCTAACCGGCCATGTGAGGGCTATTTTGATCCATTTTGATTTTTGATATTTGTCCCACAAATACTTATTAATCATATGCTTAATTATCTTGTATAATTAAGTGTTAATTTGATCATATAACAATTCTATGACACAAATAAATGAATAATATGTACTTAACATTTTAAGTAGTATTTTACCATTATATCAATATATAATGGGTCCCACAATGCTTAGTTAATTTATTTTACAACTCCTTGTAAATATAATTACCTAATTACCTCTATCTCAAAACCTCAACTAATTTAGTAATTTAACGATTAATTACTAAGTTAAATCTTATTTAATCGTATTAAAATAAGATATAAATTTATTAGTCAATTATCGCATAATTGAAAAATAAGTTTAATCGAATTTGAGTTCTTAACTCAATTTCTAATAATTAACTCTCGTACATATCGAATATATGTAATGTACTCATTAACTGTATCGTATACAAATAATTAGTTACTATTTGGATTTCATCCTTTAGGTGTGACCGAAAGGGATCAGTTGATCACCGCCGTCAAACGACAATAACGTCAAACTCTAGTCAGCCAACCGTTATTGATTTACGTTAATCAACTGACTAATCATATATATAGTCAATAAATATCCCAATTATATTCCTTAATAAGATTTATCATGTGGCGCACTATTGTGGAGGACACCTACTCCAACACTAATATCTAGCATACGAGAATGAATAAATTAAAATAATGGCTTAAATTCGAGTGACATCTTTATGTCCATGATAACTAAAATTCATACTATATGAGTCAATTTACATGCATTTTAGTTGTAGGTGGTTTGATTTAGGCGGAATATGATGCACTAACTATCATGTGATGAAAAACAATAAGAACGAAAAAATACATAAAAATATTACAATGTCCTAGTGTGGCCGATCTACCAAAATGAACAAAAATACAACTTTGGAATCCAACCCATTTGGACCCGAGAAGCTAGTCTTGATGTTCCATCTTGGTCCATGTAGCGGGAGTGAGCAATCCGATCTCCATCTTTATTCTTCTCAAAATACATTTAATAAGTTACAAAATATAAACCTATTTACATTCTAATTTAAAAACATAATTTAATAAAACAATAAAATGGAGATTCGAGATCTCAAAATTACATCAAAGATCATGTTTCCATCATTACAAAAACATGATCAACTAAGGCCACACTTGGTAATACAAAATATAACCGATTGCAAAAATACGTAAATTAAACCATTCAACCATTCATTCAACAAAATAAAATACATCAACTATAAATTAATCATCCAAGACATAATTCTTTAATTATGAAGAGTAATTTATCCAAACCACCTTTTAAAATGATCAAAATTATGTGACAATTCCTTAATTAATCACAATAACCCCAACCAAACATAATCCAATTTTAATTCATATTCTTTAACATGAATTAATACAACATTATTTTAAACCTCTTTAAAATAATTGGGTATCCAATTATTGTGAACTTCTTAACAACAATAAACGAAACATTATCATTATAATGAAAAACAAAAACTTTCGACCAAAAAGAAAAAAAACGAAACAGTTTTTTTTTTTGTTTTTTCTCTTGGCCGCCACGGTTTTTTTTATTAAAATATTCAATTTAATTTGATGTTACTAATATTTTCAAGATCGGGACAAATTATCAACATCTAATCATTATTAAACATCGATACAAACTAGATGATTCAATTTAACAATTTCAAATGAATATCTAAATCAATGAATACCGAAAAATATATAGCGATGAACATTTAAATCGATTTCCATTTACATTTTAATTTAATCCTTATTAAATCAAAACAACTAAAAATTCATCATGTTATCGTCTTAACTATTTAAAACAGCAATTATAATGAATCAAAATGGAAAAACAAGGCAAAAAAATTTTTTTTTATACGAATGAACAGTACAAACAAAAAAAAAAATTCTTCGGCGGCGGCAGCAACAGAAGAACAACAAATTTTTTTTTTCTTTTCTCTATACTCGGCCGAAAACAAAAACAAAAAAAAAAAAAATCTAATCTTATATTTCATCAATTATGAAAAACATATAAAATAATTTCGTAGCCCTTGGCTCTGATACCACTTGTGAGAAATATCGGTATATTTCGTCATTATTTTACGGATTATAATGAAACTATAGTATATGAATTACGAGTCATAAATGAATTGCATAATATAAAATTATAGGAATTTAGAATTAACCGTTGGTCCTAGCAAATTTGGCCTATGAACAATATCGAAATCGATATTCTCCTAATTGTTGCACCCAAGATGCTCCGAGATATGCCTTGCTTGTGCTAGAATTTTAGAAAAAAGTTACTGCTAATTTTTCTTTTGTGTGATGATGAATGATAGAGAGAATTCAAGAGAAAAATCTGAATTTTTCTTGTTCCACTTCTTGTGTTTCGGCCGTCCAACAAGAGTAGTAGAAGGAGAAGTCTATTCTCTTTTTACTCCTCTTGTTATTAGGGTTTTTGACCTAGTTACCATAAAAGAATAATAGGAGATATTTTCTCTTATTTTTATCTCTTATTAGCCGAAAAATAAGAGAAGAAAAGACTATTTTCTCGTTCCTTTTTCGGTTATATTAGCATGTAATATAATATATACGTCAATTATAAATATCCGTATATTTATAATTTGCTAATTAAGTATAACATATTATGTTTAATTACGAATTAACATTTTAATTCGTTTAAGCTTATATTATATACATTGATTAAATATAACGGTTTATATTCAATTACGAATTACAATTAATTCGTCTCAACTAATATTATTTAATCGTTATTAAATAATCGTATCATCATTACATTGACTAACCTTTTAGTCATATACATCGATTAACCTTTTATTCATATAATAAGGCATCAATATGATTATATTATTCATAGAATCACATCTCTCAGACACATCCTTTAGGTGTGACTTTTAGGGACCAGTTGATCACCGCCATTAAAATGACAATAACGTCAAACTCCTAGCAAGCCAACCGTTATCGATAAACGTTAATCAACTGATAAGAATACTAAGTATACCCTGTGAACCTGTAAGAGATTTATTCATGTTATCACACTAACTGTGGAGGACACTAGCTTAAACAGGTTCTACCTATGTCATTGCATGTAGCGTACCGCTTGATTATGATTCTTGTGTTCTTTTCGCCTCTTTCGAGGTGTTTGACCGAATTTGGGGTACTCGGCTTCTGTGTTTGACCGAGTCTTGGATGCGAAATGTTTATCGCATGTCGAATCGGAACATGTTTATTCCTAGAGTTTGGCCAGGTTACTGTCCTTGCTCTTTGCCTTGCTTTGTGAGCCACTGGTCTCACCAGGCCCACTCTTGCCGTTTCCTGACTTTTTAAACTTTGGCTTTCCTACAGCTAGGTCGCCATGAGTCTTGCCCTTACCTTTGCCCTTGTTGGAAATCATGAGAACATCTTGCTTCATCCTTCCACTCAATTTTATATCATTCTCGGTCTATACGAGAAGTGAGTGTAGCTGATGAAGACTTTTCTTCATATCATTCATATAGTGATTTGCCCTGAAAAGGGCAAAACCATCATGAAGTGAATGAAGCACACGGTCAATGAATATGCTCTCACTGATTTTGCAATCAAGTGCCTCCACTTTCTCGACATTCTCAATCATATCAAGAATGTGTGGGCTAACCGGTTGGCCCTTCTGAAGTTTCGCCTCAAAGAAGCGACAGGTATGCTCATAAGTAACGATCCTCAGTGCTTTTGAGAATTCGTTAGTGAGCGTGGTGAAAATCTTGTTTGCACCTTGGGCAATGAAGCGTCTTTGCAAATTGCTTTCCATTGCAAAGATGAGTACGTGCTTTATCGCACCCGCTTCCATAACGAAGTCACTATATTCAAGTGTCTCGTTAGCTCTCGCATTGGGGCCTGGGTTTGGCGGTATTGGCTCAGTCAAGTACTTGAGCTTACCGTCAGCAATGGCAGCATTCCGTAATGCCGCCTCCCCGTCCGCAAAGTTGGACCCGTCATTCTTCAGTCGCGTGGACTGATTCATGTGGTCCATAAAAGCTTTAAGCCAGGATTCGCGCGCGAGCGTGGCACTTGGCATAGGGATATCAGTATTTCCAACCATTTGTTATATGCAGTATTATTAATGTAAACGAGTTCTACACTGAAAAAAGAAGGAAAAAAAACATAATAAGCATACTCATCGATTTGAATTTAAGTCTAGTGCAAAATTTGTTTTAATGCAAAGACTCGAGCATTTATACAATTGACCTCCCTCAAGAATTATATAAATGATCCCAAGACTCAATTATCTGTAAATTGATAAGCCAACCTCTTGGCTAATTCTACCTTTAGAATTCTTGGTCGATAAATTTCTGTAAATTTTATCTTAGTCCATCATAATCACGAGAAACTCTTCGGACTATAATGTTGAGATAAAATAGGTCAACACACACTACTTACCCAACGTAGAAGGGGTCATATGGAGAGTAAGGTCCTATATGCCTATCAACGAAGAAGGGATTCATAGTAGTTTGGCCTATAAAGACTATTCTCAATTTTAGGTTTAGAGGAAGATCCCATCAATTTTATTTTAATTCAATTTTAAGTTAACCAATATCTAGCATACGAGAATGAATAAACTAAAATGATGGCTTAAATTCGAGTGACATCTTTATGTCCATGATAACTAAAATTCATACTATATGAGTCAATTTACATGCATTTTAGTAGTGGTGGTTTGGTTTAGGCGGAATATGATGCACTAACTATCATGTGATGAAAAACAATAAGAACGGAAAAATACATAAAAATATTACAAAGTCCTAGTGTGGCCTATCTACCAAAATGAACAAAAATACAACTTTGGAATCCAACCCATTTGGACCCGAGAAGCTTGTCTTGATGTTCCATCTTGGTCCATGTAGCGGGAGTGAGAAATCCGATCTCCATCTTTAGTCTTCTCAAAATACATTTAATAAATTACAAAATATAAACCTATTTACATTCTAATTTAAAAACATAATTTAATAAAAAAATAAAATGGAGATTCGAGATCTCAAAATTACATCAAAGATCATGTTTCCATCATTACGAAAACATGATCAACTAAGGCCACACTTGGTAATACAAATTACAACCGATTGCAAAAATACGTAAATTAAACCATTCAACCATTCATTCAACAAAATAAAATGCATCAACTATAAATTAATCATCCAAGACATAATTCTTTAATTATGAAGAGTAATTTATCCAAACCACCTTTTAAAATGATCAAAATTATGTGACAATTCCTTAATTAATCACAATAACCTCAACCAAACATAATCCAATTTTAATTCATATTCTTTAACATGAATTAATACAACATTATTTTAAACCTCTTTAAAATAATTGGGTATCCAATTATTGTGAACTTCTTCACAACAATAAACGAAACATTATCATTATAATGAAAACGAAACAGTTTTTTTTTTTTCTCTTGGCAGCCACATTTTTTTTTTAAAATATACAATTTAATTTGATGTTACTAATATTTTCAATATCGGTACAAATTATCAACATCTAATCATTATTAAACATCGATACAAACTAGATGATTCAATTTAACAATTTAAAATGAATATCTAAATCAATGAATACCGAAAAATATATAGCGATGAACATTTAAATCGATTTCCATTTACATTTTAATTTAATCCTTATTAAAACAAAACAACTACAAATTCATCATGTTATCGTCTTAACTATTTAAAACAACAATTATAATGAATCAAAATGGAAAAACAAGGCAAAATTTTTTTTTTTTATACGGATGAACAGTACAAACAAAAAAAAAATTCTTCGGCGGCGGCAGCAGCAAAAGAACAACAAATTTTTTTTTTCTTTTCTCTATACTCGGCCGAAAACAAAAACAAAAAAAATAAATCTAATCTTATATTTCATCAATTATAAAAAACATATAAAATAATTTCGTAGCCCTTGGCTCTGATACCACTTGTGAGAAATATCGTTATATTTCGTCATTATTTTACGGATTATAACGAAACTATAGTATATGAATTACGAGTCATAAATGAATTGCATGATATAAAATTATAAGAGTTTAGAATTAACCTTTGGTCCTAGCAAATTTGGCCTATGAACAATATCGAAATCGATATTCTCCTAATTGTTGCACCCAAGATGCTACGAGATATACCTTGCTTGTGCTAGAATTTTAGAAAAAAGTTACTGCTAATTTTTCTTTTGTGTGATTATGAATGATAGAGAGAATTCAAGAGAAAAATCTGAATTTTTCTTGTTCCTCTTCTTGTGTTTCGGCCGTCCAACAAGAGTAGTAGAAGGAGAAGTCTATTCTCTTTTTACTCCTCTTGTTATTAGGGTTTTTTACCTAGTTACCATAAAAGAATAATATGAGATATTTTCTCTTATTTTTATCTCTTATTAGCCGAAAAATAAGAGAAGAAAAGACTATTTTCTCCTTCCTTTTTCGGTTATATTAGCATGTAATATAATATATACGTCAATTATAAATATCAGTATATTTATAATTTGCTAATTAAATATAACATATTATGTTTAATTACGATTTAACATTTTAATTCGTTTAAGCTTATATTATATACATTGATTAAATATAACGGTTTATATTCAATTACGAATTACAATTAATTCATCTCAGCTAATATTATTTAATCGTTATTAAATAATCGAATCATCATTACATTGACTAACCTTTTAGTCATATACATCGACTAACCTTTTATTCATATAATAAGGCATCAATATGATTATATTATTCATATAATCATATCTCTCAGACAAATCCTTTAGGTGTGACTTTTAGGGACCAGTTGATCACCGCCATTAAAATGACAATAACGTCAAACTCCTAGCAAGCCAACCGTTATCAATAAACGTTAACCAACTGATAAGAATACTAAGTATACCCTGTGAACCTGTAAGAGATTTGTTCATGTTATCACACTAACTGTGGAGGACACTAGCTCCATCAGGTTCTACCTATGTCATTGCATGTAGCGTACCGCTTGATTATGATTCTTGTGTTCTTTCCGCCTCTTTCGAGTGATTTGACCGAATTTGGGGTACTCGGCTTCTGTGTTTGAACGAGTCTTGGATGCGAAATGTTTATCGCATGTCGAATCGGAACACGTTTATTCGGAGAGTCTGGCCAGGTTTAGACTAGGACCTTATTATTTTCGTCGTCCTACCGGGAGGAAATGAGTCTTTCATATACGAAACGTTTATCGTGTATGGTTCATGGAAATGTTTATCCCGTGGACGTGTATTGATCATTCTTGCTATGTACATGGTGCTAGTGCGTGTCATTAACCGTGAGAGAGTATGTTACCATAATCGTATGTTTGGATGGATGCCTATATGTTGACTCTTTGTGACCGATGGATGACTTGGCGTGGTTTGTATGTCGAGTGTCTATCTTATCGAGTATATGCCACTAACGGTGAGATTTAAGCCCTAGTGATTTTGTAGTTGCCTAAGGGTGTGTTCCCCGAGTCTATCTATAATCTGATGCTTATAGTTTTGTACTTCATGCGCCTATATCTTAATATATTGAAATGCTTATTTGTATTTCTCGTAATTCACACACACACACACACACACACACACACACACACACACACACACACACACACACACACACACACACACACACACACACACACACACACACACACATATATATATATATATATATATATATATATATATATATATATGTATGCTTCTACATGTTTATTACCGTTTATATATGTATACTTGTGGTATGGCTGGGAGAACCCAGAGTTACTCCCCACTGACTGTGGCGTTCATATTTCATGAATGAATAGGTTGCTTGGCTGGATCTTTGCTTGTTTTTGGGTTTGGGTGTGAGCTAGCGAGCGTTGGACTTGACGATTCACCCATAGACGTTCTTAGCTAGTTTGCTAAACAACTTTTATGTTTGATTACGTTTTGAGAGACTATGTCTCTTTGTAGTATTTTATACTTTAGTTGGTATCTAATTGACATTCCTAGTACTCTTCCTTCGGCATGTAAAAAGTTTCAAAAATATCGTATTTTCCGCTATTTAAATTGCATGCTTGTTATGTTTTGTTTCCGCTATTGCGAGGGTTGTCACAAGGACACTCACTCCAACAATTCCAACTTACAAAAAGAAGCTAAATTCTTGCCTATCAATTAACACGTAAAATAAAGATATAGTTGCATAGCAGCACATGAGTGTATCTCTTGTAATGTCGGCAGTACATTCTAACAGGTTATTGATAAAACATGTTATGTGGCTCAGATTACAACAATCATATTATTTGACTAGGATGATAGCGTAAATGATAGTTGCCACATTCTCCATAAACGTGTCGCCACACCTAATATGATCACATATTTGGTGTCACTAAATATAACCGTTAGATTCTCGCCAATTAACTATTAAATACCTGATTATCGTATGTAGAATCTATTTCGGATTGCATGGCTTGAAGCCATAACTTAGAATCGGAACCAATAATAGCTGCTTTGTAGGTTTTAGGTTCGTCACTTTCTAAAAGTAACACTTCATAATCACCATCCTCCTCGATAACTTCTAGATATCTATCCGGTTGGTGACTAACCCTCCCTGTCCTCGTAGGTTCAAATGGAACTATAACTGAGCCAGAGGAAGAAGCAACGTCTTCCTGTGTCGTCATCTCAGTTTGTGGCCCTTGAACTTCATCAAGTTCAAATTTCCTCCCACTATGTCTTCTAGAAATAAATTCCTTTTCTAAAAAGACAGCCTCACGAGTCACAAACACTTTGCCCTCGTGACGGTCGTAAAAGTAATAACCACGTGTTTCCTTTGGATAGCCTACAAAGATACATTTGTCAGATCTAGGAGCTAGCTTATCGTCATACTTGTTCTTGACATAAGCTTCACAACCCCATATTTTCATATATGACAAGTTCGGGACCTTCCCTTTCCGTATCTCATATGGAGTTTTATCAGCTGCTTTAGTTGGGCTTTGATTTAGTGAACGTATCGCAGATAATATGGCAAATCCCCAAAATGAGTTCGGTAACTCAGTCTGACTCATCATCGAACGAACCATGTCTAATAAAGTTCGATTCCTTCTCTCAGCCACACCATTTAATTGTGGTGTGCCAGGAGGAGTTAACTGAGATACAATACCACAATCTTTTAAGTGATCAATGAAATTATTCCTCATACGATCTGTTCGTAATGTTTTGATCCTTTTATCTAATTGGTTTTCTACTTCATTCTGAAACTCTTTGAACTTTTCAAAAGATTTACTTTTATACTTCATTAAGTAGACAAACCCAAATCTACTTTGGTCATCATGAAAAAGTAATAAAGCAGTCAAAATTGCCTCTTGTAGTGACTGTCATTGGACCACATACATCTGTATGTATGAGACCTAAAAACTCACTTGCTCGAGTCCCTTTTCTTGAAAAAAGTGAACGAGTCATCTTTCCAAGTAAACAAGATTCGCATGTACCAAATGATTCATAATTAAATGGTTAAATAATACCAGTCGTTACTAGTCTTTTAATGCGTCTCTCATTTATGTGTCCTAAACGACAATGCCATAGATAAGATTGATCGGAATCACCTGTTTTGAGTCTTTTATTTTCTATATGACAAACATCGTCAGAAGTGTCTAGAATATAAATAACATTAACTGAAATAGCTTGTCTATAGACAACATCATTAAGTGAAAAAAAAAACACAACTTTTGTCTTTAATTACAAAATGAAATCCTTCTGTGTCTAACACAGATACAAATATAATATTCCTAGACAAAGTTGGTACATAATAACAATTATTTAAACACAACTGCATTTCGGAAGCTAGACTAATTACATATGTTTCTATGGAGACGGTAACTACTTTAGATCCGTTTCCCATTCGTAGGTCCACATCACCCTTGGCTAACTTCTTTACACTTTTTAGACCCTGCAATTGATTACATAGGTGAGAACCACTACCAGTATCTAATAACCAATTTGTAGTTGTAGCGTAATTTATGTCTAATAAAAGTTTCAGATGAGAAATTACTTGCAGGCGTCACACGTCCAGCTTTAATGTCATCCAGATAGTTGGGGCAACTAAATTTCCAATGACCCATGTTATTACAATAATTACATCTATCCTTGGCAGAATTACCCTATTTAGGTTTGGGTTTGGAAGAGCTAGTCACAATAGCCTTTCCCTTACCCTCCACCTTAGGGGGTTTCTTGCCAACACTCCTCTTAAACTTCTTCTTGCTCATTACATTAATGGCAAGAATATTGTTCTTTTTGCTTGGTAGAGGGGGAGAGGAATCAGTGAAATAATGTAATTTGTCATTGCCTGAGGTGGCGTGACAAAGTTGTTCTTCTTTAAAATTGCTACCGTTAGCATTAAAGTACACTTTTGCATGAACGAACATAACCATGATTTACTTAAAATTGAAGTTGGAATAGGAGCGGTTTGACTTGTTGAAGCCATTATGATTACTACAAAAACGGAATAGAAAGAAAAATTAATATTTATCGTTAAATAACTACTTGTAAACAATTTAGCAAGTTTCAATTTATATAATGATCTCCCACTGAATTATATAAACGATTTCAAGATCCATCTTCATATAAATACGGGCACGGTGAGCCGATTTATCCCTTATTCATATAAATTTGGTGAGTCAACTCTTTTGACTGATTTTACTATTAAAACTCTTGGTTGACGAATTTCTTTAAATTCAATCTTTAGCCCCAGAGCAAATATAGGCACGGTGGGTCGATACATCCCATATTTGTTCCGTTGAGTCCATTCAAATTTCGCTTGTAATAACATTTATTACCCTACTTACCCAACGTAAAAAGAAAGTACCCCGAGTCTACCCCTAATGACGAAGGGATTCATAGGTGTTACTCTTTGGTAAGGCTAATCTCAATTTTAATTTAATGTGAGAGATATTATCAATTTAATTGTCTATCACTTTTAAGTGAACTAAGTAGGTGAATGCTAGACAATTTATAATTGATAACAACATAAATAAAAATGCATATGGTGACGATTTGGCATGAAAACAATAAACAAATAAATCCTTATATGACCATCTAGTTAATCTAATTAACTAAACTATTACAAATCGGAAACTAACTCCTTGGTCCCTTGAACCTTCATTAGAATGGCCTCCTTCTTTTGGATTTCGGAACTCCTTTCCGAAAAACTCCGTCTTTTGGAAACTCCATCTTGAAAATATAAAATAATCTAACTATGATAATTAAATTACATAGCCTTCCTATTATAAATTTGTAAGAAATTAAATCTATTGATAATTACAAATTGGCTATACGACCTCGCATTGATTACAAATTAATTGATATTCCCTTACATTACGGGAAATACCAATTCTAACTATGGCCATATAAGGTAAAATTACATTAATTTTAATACAATAAATTCCATTCATCAACATGAATAAACAAATATGCATAAAATAAATATGTCATGCCAAATCGTCCTACCTTAACAACAATTATGATAAGAGATCGGTTTTGCGGAATTGAACATTTTTAACAATTAACAATTCATAATTCAATCTTAAAACTATTTTAAACATAAATCAAGTTATATATAATCTGATCCATCACCAAAAATTAGTCCTCACTAACTATTTGGCAATTTTTTAGGTGAAAACTCAATTTTAAAGCATAAATGCCCTTTTAAAATTATAACTATTATTTAATAAAAAAAACAACATAATTAAAGCCCTAATGAAAATCTCAAATATTAAAATTTTATACATTCTGGTACCTTACCAAAATGTCATGCATGTTGAAAAATTTGCCCCTAAAACCAATTTATAACAATTTTATAAATTACTCGTTAATCGTATAACTTTTCCAATTTAATTCCAAATTAAAATATAAAATTATGAAAAAATTCAAAACAAAATTTTGAACATTTTGGAAAAATTTCCAGAAGCTTAATATTAAAAATTTTGACCACAAAATTTTAATCAACATTTATTCACAAAATAATCACTTTTTATCAATTTTTATCACATAAAAATCAATAAACTATGAATATTAATCATATTAATTTCTAAAATTATACTTCTCATAAATAGAACATGCAAGTGATTATATGTAAATTATAATGCCCAATATTAACATGAAAAACAAATTTATTAACTTTTAACATAAAATATTGCATTTTAACTCGGGCTAAGACGGTAATCTCTTAGCTTATGCTAAAAAATTTCAAAAATAATGAAAATTTCGACCCAACCATTTTATGATCAAATTATTACATGCAACTCAATATTTTATGATTAAACTTATTTTACCATCCAAATATTCATCTTTTATCAATTTATCTTATAAAGTCACATGCAAGCAAACAAAAAAGCATAATATAAAAGAAAATAAGAAACAATTTCTTACATTGTTATAAAGGAAATAAAATAACAACAAATTTATTGTTTTATGAACAATGTACTTGCTGAGGATGATCCTCCAACCTTTGTGAGCTTCCAACTAGAAAGCCTCCTTAAGGAAGCCACCCAAGATTAGCCTAAAAAACTTACTAATTATTAACTAGATAATTTAGTAAGTAACCTTATTAATTATGCAATATTATTACTATAATAATATTAGTAAATGTATATTATTTTTAAGTGATTTTATTTGATGAAGAATTTGATCAACTATTTGAGCAAATATGATAAAGAAGATGAAGAAATGTTCTTCCTTTTTCTTCTTTGATAGAACCAACCTATGTGTTAAAAAAAAATTCAACAACAATTATGTGTATATAGGTAGGTATATATAGACAATAATGTGGTGGAATATTATGTCATCCATGACATAATATAGTGAAAATGGCCTAATTATAACATGGACCATCCATGCATTATTTTGGTCCATTTATAAGTATTTGGGTCCATTTTTTACTTTTGATATTTGTCCAACAAATATTTATAAGACTAAATTTTTTAATCATCTATTATAATAAAATGTTAATTGGATTATTTCACATTTAAATAATACACGTAACTAATTATTGTACACTTAACTTTTAAGTAATATTTGACCATTATATCAATATATAATGGGTTATGGAATACCCATTAGCTAATATTACAAGTCTTTGTAATATTTATTAGCTAATTACCACAACCTCACAACCTCACAATATATACACATAATATAATAATTTAGTTAATTACTATTAAATACTAAATTCCGTCTATTAATCAATTATCATATAGTTGAATAATAAAATTCTTTGGCCCGAGTTCATAACTCAGCATCAAAATAAATTCACTTTGACTATTTATAAGTCAATTTATACAAGGTTATAATTATATCATATATAACTTATTTTTTTTTATTTGGGCATCATCCTATAGGTGTGACCGCAAGGGATCAGTCAATCACCGTCGTCTTACGACAGTAACGTCAAACTCTAGTCAGCCGAGCGTTACCGATTTACGTTGATCAACTGACAAATAATAAAATATTATATCCATGATATTCCTTTTAGAGATTTATTATGTAGACGCATTATTAAGGAGGACACTCACTCCAACAATTCCAACTTACAAAAAGAAGCTAAACTCTTGCCTATAAAATAACACGTAACTTAAAGAAATAGTTGCATAGCAGCACATGAGTGTATCTCTTGTAATGTCGGCAGTACATTCTAACATGTTATTGATAAAACATGTTATGTGCCTCGGATTACAACAATCATATTATTTAACTAGGATGATAGCGTAAATGATAGTTGCCACATTCTGCATAAACGTGTCGCCACACCAGATATGATCACATATTGGGTGTCACTAAATGTAACCGTTAGATTCTCGCTAGTTAACTATTAAATATTGTCAACCATTTCGCAAATTTGTACTATCAATTTAAAGGCTTGTATACAATGTTAAATTTCGAATTCACCGCACAATAAAGGTAGAATTTCAACAATGCAGAACTGAAATTTGGAGATCCTTTACTCATACTCGGTCGAGTTACTCGATCGAGTGGACTGCACTGAGTCGAGTGCACAATATCACATTACTACAGCAACTACTGACTTAGTCACACTCGATCAAGTGTCCTGGTGTACTCGATCGAGTTAGGCGTACTCGGTCGAGTACCGCTTGTCGCTCGGTCGAGTGCAACTGGCTGTCCTACATACGTCACACACATTTACTTCCTTGCCAATTATAAAAGTAAAACGATACCAATGCCAAATGAAATACCAACTAAACCAAGCTTAGTTCACGTCTTACCATGGCGTTCTCATCTAATAACTACTATTAACATAATCAACGAAACAAAGTCTTGGTTATATGGTTGATTATACATAAAAATAATTTTTTTCAAAAACCAAAAAGTTCACATAACATCAACTAAGAGGAGTGCATAACCCCTAACTCAAACTAGGTCTCACTGATCCTGATCGTCATCCATGTCCTTGTCGACAGATGCCCCAGAGGTACCCTTACCATCAACATGACCGGATCTACCCTCGCCCCCATCCCCTGCAGGAAACGGCGTACCAAACTGAGCACCCCATGGTTGGAAAAGGCAACCATACCCATGGCCAATAGAGGTTTCTCAGTCCTCTCAGTTCACCTCATAATAGTCAAACACATCGTTATGATCACCAACTCCTCTCCACCACGCCGGCTGAACATAGTTAGTCCCCACATTTCGGATGTGAGACAACTCCTGAAGGTTCCTCATCACTAGGGCATTAGACAACCTCTCTGTCAGCACACTAACCTGCATATGAGGATCATGCACCGTAATGAAGTATGAATACTGGTAGTAAGGCTGATAGCGAGTCTGCTCCCGAGAAGCAAACGACTGCTCTACAACCTCCTCTCTCACTGCCCGGGCCTCCCTAAATAGTAAGGCCGCCCTCCTCCGACAGGTAGTCACGACAGGCTTCGCCATCTCCACTAAGAGCTGGTCAGGGATAAGGTAGGTCTGAGAGGGTCCCACAAGCTCATCGCTATCAGTATCCGGCTCCGCCAAATGTTCAATCACAAGGAGGTCATCCCTTGTAGCTAAGGTCAACCACATTCTCCCATTAACCCTCCAAGCTAACACTCCACCCTCCAACTCTCTTAACCACTTAAGATGAAAAAGATAGTCCAAGTCTATCATAGGGACGCCCTCAAATAAGGCAGGGAGGTCATCGGTGGGGGCAAAGTCAGCTAACCTCTGAGCGAGGCGGGTCACTAGAGCACCGCAACTGAGGTGACGGTGTCTCGGTGAGGTCATCTGGGCTAGATTGGCAAATACTATAGCGGGAGAACTATAATAAAATTGGTCCTCCCGCCTAGTGTTGAGGTAGGCCACCAACAACAAAACTTCATTCGAATTGAGCTTACTTACATCGTTCCTACCATAAATTAGACAAGTCAACATCCTTAAAACAAGTCGCATGGTCGGGTGTTGTACATTTTTAGTCAACATTGAGCTATCATTGGACACCGGTCGGCCGGTAAATAAAGGAAAGTAGGTGGTAGCCCCCTAACTTGATCCCATGGTCTCTACACTATGCTCATAGGCTTTGGTCAAGCCTAGGTGATCAGTCACCTCGTCTAAGGTCAGGTTAAAATCCATATTCATCACCTAGAAACTCACCCTCTTTCCATCCACATCATAGCATACTAGCTAAAAAAATCTAGGGTTAAGAAAGCATAAAACTTCTTTCGAAGTTGATACCACCCCCTCATGCCCAAGGTTCCAAAGATGTCGCTAACCTCCTCTTCTATGCCCAAGGCTCTCAACACTTCTCGGTTAACACACCTTGTAGGCTTCAAAGGATAGGCCATCAAAGCGCAGAAAGCTTGTCGGTAAGCATAGCTACCAAGCTCTACACTCGGATACTCGGTCACCCGGGGTATGCTCACCGGTTGACTGGGCTCTCCTCGCTCTTGTGGTGGCCGTGCGGGTCCTCTTATTAGTAACTCCTTCAATTCTCGGCATCTGCAAGATTAGAGTCCCCAAATTTTTCGAATTCGTTATAAATAAGAATGTTTGAAATTCCAGATTTTTGACTCACCAAGCTCAGTTTACGACGATCTTTTACCACAAAAATTGAAAATAGGAACTTTTGAAGATGAAATAGTTCCCCAAAACTAAGAGTGATAGTTCATAAATTAAGTTTTAACATGGAAATTTCAGATATTTTCAAACCCTAGTTTATAGAGTAGAACAGCTAACGGTTTTGGGGAATAAATTTACACCATCCTATTACTAGATTTAGGTTATCACATATTCCTAGCATCAATCAACAAAATAGAGGAGATTCATGAAGGAACACTAGAAATTTGTGACAACATACATAAACGCTATAGACGGTAATAATATACATAAACGCTATAGACGGTAATAAATTTACGAGAAGCATCAGATTATAGACAGACTTGGGGAAGACACCCTTAGGCAACTATATACTCAGTAGGGCTTACATCTCACCATTAGTGGCATATACTTGATAAGATAGAGACTCGACATATAAACCACGCCAATTCATCCAACGATCACAAATTATCAACATATAAACATCCATCCAAACGTACGAATATGGTGACATAATTAATCTCTCACGGTTAATGACACGCACTAGCACCATGTACATAGAAAGTATGATCAATTCACGTCCACGGGATAAACATTTCCCTGAACCATACACGATAAACGTTTTGTATATGAAAGACTCATTTCCTCCCGGTAGGAAAACGATAATAATACGATCCTAGTCTAAACCTGGCCAGACTCTCGGAATAAACATCTTCCGATTCGACATGCGATACACATTTCACATCCAAGACTCGGTCAAACACAGAAGCCGAGTACCCCAAATTTGGTCACAACTACACGAAAGAGGCAGAAAGAGCTCAAGAAGCATAATCAAGCGGTACACTAAATGCAATGACACCACCTTGCAAAGATACGACATTTGACGGCCGGGTCAATCAACGCATTGCGTTCTTCTCCCAACAACGTCGTCATATCCCCACTAACACATGCATACAAGCAATAAAGATACACCTCCTCGTTCCGACATTCCAGTGTAACGAGCAAGGAGGTATAGCCAGGGAATGAGAGTTCATAGCACTTAACGATTAGTGCTCAAATCAAAACATAAATAGAACCGACTCAAAGGGGGACATATCAAAAACCGTCACGAAACATGCGATATAAGCTAGTGGGATATCATGTATTCTAAACATGAATATTTAATGATATTACGTAAATTTATACGATAAACCAACCGTACAAACAATTATAAGTGAGAGCATAAGGAAAGAAATGGGAAAGGAACTCAGGGTGTGCCATCCGGTCAAGGTGACCGGCTGGCGGCTACCCGGCTGGCGCTTCAGCAACATTCAAACAATATTAAAAATACAGGGATGTCCCAGCGGTAAAGGGGACCGGCCGCCGGCTACGCGGCTAGGAACACACGCCAATTAAAAAAAAAAAGAGAAAAGAGAGAGGGGTGTCCCAGCCGGTCGGCCGGCTGAGACTTACACAATACCAAAAATCCTCGATAACACCTTCACTTCAGCCACGTTCCCAGCCGGTCGGCTGACCGGCGGCCGGTCGGCCGACTGGGGCCACAAACGCACGAAATCATCAACCATCATCAACAATCATCAACCAACATCAATTCTAAGGCTACTCATCCAATTCCAACCATATATACTAATATCAAACTACATTAAATGCATAATAATCGTTACTTAACGTTGGGTAACAACAATTAAAGCATTAATGCACGTATTGATATCGAGTAACCTTTCACTTTTACCTTGGTGCGTCTTCAATCGTCTTCCAGGTCTTCCTCCACGAGATAGTAATCCTTATCGGAGTCTTGAAGGTCTCCACCTACACAAAGACACCAAAAGATGAATACAATTCACCTTTGAGAAAGACGGAAAAATTGAAAAAGAGAAAGACGGTAATTTTATTACCACACAAGGTAGAGGATGATAAGAGGGGAAGATTATGATGAAAATCAAGGGATTTGAGTGAGGAATGGATGACTTGTGAGAAGCTTGAGTTGGTCCACAAATGGTGGTTAGGATTTTGGTGGTTTGGTGAGGAAGAAGTTAAGTGGAAAAATGGGGGAATAAGGGTTATAAAGGGTGAGTGGAGAAATATGGGGAAAAAGCCCAAAATGCGGCTTAAGGCGTAACTCACACGGAATTCCGAGTAGAGTCCGAATACGGACTCGGATTTGCTAAATTAGACACGGGAAATTAAGTTCTAATCTAACTCTAAAATTACGCTAATTCATAATAATATAATATTATTAAAATAAAATATGGTACATTTGCGGGTGTTACAAATCTATTAGGTTTAATAGTATTATTACTCAATCTTTACCTAAATTGAAGAAAAAGCAAGTTTACCTTAAAGGAAAGGGAAGAACAAGATACAAGACTAGTAGGATGAAGATCCGAAGAGTAGTTTCAACAAGAAATAGAGTTTCTTTGAGTGAGAAAGAGTTTAGAGAGGGTTTTTGCGAACTTAATTGTGTAAATACCTTGAATCTACACCTTCCGCCAACTACCTAGTGATGATTGGGCCACATGTTTGGTATGCGAAACGATTTATGACAGTTCATAAGTTTTTCGTCAAGTGATAGCTCAAACACTTGTACTGTGTCTACCCCTTGGTCGTCATCTACGTGCCGATATGGTCGTTTTGACAGCCATTAGAGTCATTTTGGAGTCCGGGTCAAAAACCGCTTCATTTTCTATAAACCGTCTTTTAAAATTGTGCCTGAACGCTCGAGAATAATCCGGATATTTTAATATTTCAAAACTTATCTTTCTTGGTAAAATATATCCGTATTTTATTTAAGAGAATTCCAAATCTACCGCAATTCCATAAAAGAAACGCCGAAATCTTTCTTTCAAAGTAGGAAACTGCTTGGGAAATGACGCAGCGGGCGCCGCGCCTCTTCCAAGGGTCGCAGTTCCTGCTGCGTCTCTTCCCCAGCTCGTTTTGCCTGTTTCCGGAATATTTTCTAGATTTCTTTCCATGTTCGAGTTATTCCGAAACTCTTCAAATTTATCCCTATATAAGAAGAGGTTCGTGCACATTTTCAAGGTACGCAAGTGTTTCGCCCCTTCTTTTCTCTCTCTTTGCATTCTAAACCTTGCTTTAAGCATTTTCACATCTACGTGCTTGGTCAATCGACCACGTAAGCTCAGATCCTTCTGGGTACTCCTCATGTTTTGTATAGACCTACCAATTTGACCAACTACACTTAATCAATTTAACTAATCAATTTTCGATACTCTTACGAGGGCACATTCTTTGCATTCGAGTTGAGCTATCGCTAAAACGCAACTTATTTAATCTCGTTTCGTCAACATGTAAGTCCGAGGGTGTAATAATCCCGTCTTTTGTATTTTATTTTGTATTTTGCCTTATGTAAGATTAATGTCGGATTTATGTCAAACCTTTTCAAACCTTTTTTTATTAGTTTTATTTAAATCACCTTTTTTGTATAGTTCGTCTTAGATCCCTAATAATCAATATTAGTTGGTTTTTGTCATCTTTTAGATCAAGTTTGAGTCTTTAGAGGTTAGATCTATTCATATCAAATCTCTAGGATTCGTCTTTGATATATTTAGTATAATTAATTTGTTAAATCACTTCAATTCGACTCGTAGATCAATAATAAACCGTAAATACACAAACAAATACTAACTGATTGTGATTCTAGCTTCAGAGCCAGAACCCAACTCAATTGCAGACGCACAGAGTGCTGCGCCTCTTCTAGAGGACGCATAACAAGCTGCGCCTGTTCTGGGTTGGATTCTGTCTTTGAACTTCCTGATTCGCTCCGACGTAGTTTAATGTATAATTAATCGATTCCTAACTCTAATATCGTTGTTAATCCGTTTAGCCTTTCTTTTCTTCAAATCTTTCATTTTGGGCATATTTCCGACATAGATTCCGTATCCGTTATAATCTTTGTAATAATTCTTTTATAGCTTTATTTAATCATTGTATTGTATGATTTATTTGCCTTTCACCTGTAATTCAACCATAAATTCCTATTTTTGACTCAATTGATTGCTAAACTACATGTTAACCGACATAGCTAATTCACATGCTAGGGTTATAACGTCGATGCTGCATAGCATGCATTTAACCGACTACATATTGATCGAGTACAAAATAGTTTCCCTAATCATTAGTAGAGGCCGCTATCGAGGCGAGCGGGATTAGATGTTCGATTAAAGAACTTCCTAATACGTACCCTCACCCCTTGTTCCAGATCTCTGTGAACATCCGTGTTCATTGGCATCCACGAGAGTCATTCTAGACATAAAATGTTAAGGGTAACGAGTTCTTAGTGTTCATGTCATTACTTTGTGTCTTTACATGACATGAAGTACATGTCATAATCACATGTTGTAGTGTAAGAAAAGAAAAGAACAAAAATAATTTCTTTCCACTACATGGAATCCGCCCTCCACATAGGTAATGTCGTCCATTTTGATTTTTGATATTTGTCACACAAATACTTATAATCATATGCTTAATTATCTAGTATAATTAAGTGTTAATTTGATTATATAACAATTATATGATTCAAATTAATAAATAATATATACTTAACTTTTAAGTAATATTTTACCATTATATAAATATATAATAAGTCCCACAATGTCTAGTTAATTTATTTTACAACTCCTTGTAAATATAATTAACTAATTACCTCTACCTCAAAATATATGCACAACCTCAACTAATTTAGTGAAATTAACAATTAATTACTAAATTAAATCTTATTTAATCGTAATAAAATAAGACGTAAAATTTATCCAGCCCGTTATCGTATAATTGACAATTAAACTTAACCTGAATGAGTTCCTAACTCAATTTCCAATAAATAACTCTCGTAACAAAACATATATCAAATATATATATACAAAGGATTAATTAAACTGTATCGTATACAAATAATTAGTTTACTGCTTGAGTCTCATACTTTAGGTGTGACCGAAAGAGGCCAGTTGATCACCGCCGTAATACGAAAATAACGTCTAACTCTAGTCAGCTGATCGTTATTGATTTACGTTAATCAACTGACGTGGAGTATCAATACACTAGTCATCCCACGAATATTCCAAAATGAGATTTATTATATAAATGCACTATTGTGGAGGACACTTACTCCAACAGTGTCGTAGGAAGAGTCAGCGTTCTTCTTAAGTTAACTATCGGAGAAGCGTGAATGCCCTGCAGTTGGATCACATAAGTATCTTGATTTCTTCTTTCCTGTCTTTAGAAATGACCGTAGGAACAACCCTTTCGTTTCTAGAACTGATCATAAGAATGACCTTGTTGTTTCTTTATTTCAATGGGTGTCCAGACCTTGGGGTGACTCCCAGGATGCTCCGGCTTTCTTGGCCGAGGTCCTGCGTCCTAGGAGTTCGAGTCGGTTGTTGTTGAGGACACCCATGGGACCTGTGTGGTACCTAGGTGAGCGTTTGACCCGACAATGCTCTCGTGACACCTTTACGGTCCCTATCAGTGGTCGAAGTTTAGGGAGCCCTTTGATGCTGAGAGGAGGCTAACTTGGCCGGTGCGAGTGGGGACGCCCTCTTGCTTCTTCATGAGGACTACTTCGGGTTCGTTCACCAGAGACTGGCGTACTGGCCGATAGTGGTAATCATTGCTTATTTTGAATTGAATTAGTTTGAAAAGTGACAAGTTATTATCAATTAGAGAGCCATTTGTCTTTTGTAGGAGGTCGAGGTGGCGGGCGTTGAGCCCCCCAGCTTACCCCGAGGTGTTGGAGTACACTGATGCGGCCGGTTTCACGACGATCTCGTAGCTTCGCGATTTCAGTGAGGCGGTGACTGGTGCTGGCTTGGAGGAGTGGCGGCATCTAGTGAGGAGGGTAAGCCTTGGCTATCTTCCTTTCAGTTTCCCCATATGGGAATGATTTTGATCTGACCTTATTTCTATTTGAATGTAGGTGGCACCGCCTCAGCACGTGGCGTTGTGGAGGGTGGCCAACCGGCTACAGGCCACGGCCATCGAGGCGCTCTCAGGTGGTCAGGATAGACAGGTATGAACCTCTCTTTCCTTCTTATTGTATCTTTATGTATTTTTGAAATGAAATGAAATGACTGAAATGAGGCATTTCTTCACAGTGAGACTTGGAGCGAGAGCTGGCAGAGGTTCGGAAGGAGACGACTCCCCTGTTGAGGGAGATGGATGCTAGGGATGCTGAGATTGCCGCCCTCGAGGTGACCGTGGCCATGTTGGGTGGTGATGAGGATTAAATGTATTTGTTGTTGACTTGTACATTTTGACTGGCTTTTGTACATTTTGATTTTGTCTTAGGCGAAAGCCCCCAGTTTTGGAATTTTGGATTTTGTTTTGGGCGAGAGCCCCTAGTTTGATGTACATGCTTCTTTTGAGTGCCTATGTTGCTTGGTATTTTTGGTTTCTGCAGGTTAGCCTAAAAAACAGGTTTGGTAGACGACGGTTTCTGCCGTCATGCTGACGAAATTCACATAGAAATCACATCACATAATTTACATGTAGCTTATTGGTGGCCTAAACTAGCGCAAAAACGGACTACCCCCTTAAAAAAGAATTTTAAAGGAAATGTATAAGTGTTTTGAAATTGTAACAACCCGAAAAGTACCCAATTTTTCTAGTAAAAATATTTACTAACACTTTTCAGTAGAACTTAAGTTTTTAAAATAGAAATTTTGTTCCGAGTCTTATTTTGAAATTCCGCGTTCGTATTTGGAATTTCTGAGAGATTTCATGAAAAGACTGTTTTTAGTCATCTTTGACTTTTCTTGACTTTTAAGTCGTCTTTGACTTTTCCTTGACTTTTTAAAAGTCGTCATTGACTTTTCTTGACTTTTAAGTCGTCCGAAACTTTTCTTGACTTTTAAGTCATCTTTGACTTTTCTCGACTTTTCAGTCAACTTTGACTTCCGTTGACTTTTCCCGACTCGTCTCATAAGTTTGAAGACCGAAATTTTATTTAAAAAAATAATATTTTTGATTTATTTTTATTTAGATTTATTAAGATTTATCATAATTTAATATAATTATTTGGAATTTATTCGGAAATTAAAGAATAACGTTTACGGTTTTAACCGAACGTCATTTAACTATTCCCGAGTCATCGCAAATCCCGTAACAAAATCGAAACTCGACTTTGGCATGAGTCACCCGCCCATGTCATCGCTTTCCACTCACAATTAGATATTTTAATTATATTGATTAAACTAATCAAAATATCTAGATATTTCTTTACTTTATCGATCCGTCAACGAAGATTACGCAAATCGCTCAAAAACAGACCGAGTCCTCACCATACCACACGGCTCCTTTAGTCCTCTAATAGGGCTTGATATTTTCATTTCTTTGGATTATAATATCATAATATCTAGATATTTGATGTAATTAACTTTATCGTTAATTATATTTAATCGATTACCGTAAAATAATTATTAAACGCGAGTCAATTACGTAATAACAATTTCAAAACCCGACATCCTTATTTGTCTATAAACACACGGCTCAACCCACACTCTTACTCACTAACAACTTTTCATTTTACAACAAATCAAATAAAGATCAAAATATCACTTTCTTTAATCGTTCTTCGTGTTCTTCGTCGTTCATCAATTTTTCTTCATCGTTCTTGAGCAAAACCTTCATAAAATCTTCATTTCTTAATTAAATCCGTCCTAACTTATATTTCTAGCCTCTCCTCTTCGCTCCCCATCTTCACGTACGGTTTTATTTCAATTCCGACAAAATCGTTTTCAACACTTTAATTATGGAAAATCATATTTTTGTTCTAATAATGTTGTCCTTGTTATTTCTTATAGGGGAAGATTTTGAAGACGAGTTTGGAGACTCGTATATTTTGGGTGAAGATTAGTAGGAGGGATTCTTGGTTTATACTTCTTATTTTGATGCTAATTGTCTTGTCTAGCTAAGGTAACGATTCCGAGTTACTCGACGGATATATGTTACATAGCTTTTGTTTTCTTTAGTTTTTGGTTTGCCTTTAGTTTTTGTTCATATTATGGTTTTTATGAGTTTAGTTAGTAACATAGCCTTTAGCTTTTGTTTCTTTTAGTTTTTTGTTCATCTTTGTTTTTGGTTCATATTATTATGGTTTATGGATTTTTAGTAGTAATATGATAAGTTATGATTTTTATGTTGTTTAGGAAATTTATAAATATGTTAGTGTTCTTGTTATATTTTTATGATTTCTTCATGATGATGATTTTTGTTTGTTGGATGGTTAAATTGTTTGTTAAAATGGTTGTTTGATTAATTAAAACATGTAAGAAACAATTTGGGGTGAAAGGTGGTGGTGGCCGGAAATGGGGCTGAGAACCGGACCCAAACCAGGCCGGTTCAGGCCGGTTCAGGCCCGGTCCAGGCCGGTCTAGGCTGGTTCATGGTGGGTCAGGGTTTTGGTCTTTGGGTTGTGTCGATGTTTGATTGTTTAATTGTTGTTTTGACGGGTTTTAATTATGTTAAGCATGCGGGAAATAATTAAGAAACGGTTTTTGGAAAAAATGTAAAATCTGCCAAAACAGCCCTATTAGGCCCGTGGGCCCATTCAGGCCCATGTTGGGTTCGGCCCAAAAGTCAGCCCGTGGGTCCCACTTTGGGACTTGTAACGGTTTTTGAGTTATCGTCATTTTTATCGTGTTTTGTAATATTTAGCAAGTGGGAAATATTAATAAGTAAAATATTTAATTAAAAAGGTTTTTCATAAAATTATTATTTCTCACATGTTAGAAATTATAAGACGAGATCGTAGTTTATTGTGATATCCTTTAAGTCAAGCGGGGTTTTACGTAAGATTTAATAATTCACATGTTAGAAGCTTTATTAAAATAACATGTAATGAATATGTTGATTTTATGTCTATGTGATAAAGACTCTGTTTCTAGCCGGTTTGATCCAACGGGTTTGGTCAAACTCAGATCTAGTCAGCCCCGATTTGACTGATGACCCGTCGCGGGACTCGGGTCGGGGATTTGTCTTCAAGTAAGGTTGTATTTAATTAATGAATTAGCCTTAGTAGATATGAGGCGATATGATATTTGATTATTATTTATATGCAAATAGTCACATGATAGGATGTTTTTCCCGTGACTGTTTTGTTATATGGTTGGTGTCGTGTTGACTAAGTACCCATAGAGAATTATGAGTATATGGCGTCTTGACCATTCTAATTCTAAATGAGTATCTTGGACCATGACATCGATATGCCTTACTATCTTTAACGAGTATATAGTTCACTGCTTGATAGCTTTTGTGTCACGGCCTGGGGGGCTTATCTCCAAGTCGGGGCATGGCTGCCTAATAGTTCCACTTTGGGAATGGAGCCAGCTTAAGTACTAGCCATCTATGCTTAGGGGGTCGCCTAGTAGAGTTTCTCGTGTACGGTTATGTCATGAGACGGGGAATGGAATAGCTGTTGTCGCTAGGTCTGATCAGTCTAGGACTAGGATGTTTTCCTACCTTGTGGTATAGCCTCGAGTTACAGAAGTCTTCTATTGACTGTACTAGGAACTTATGCCTGTTTGTAGACGTATTGGTCTTTCATGTTTGTATGATTCTATGAGTTCTAGACGGTGAGATGCAAGCCGGCTAGGATTGATAGAGTTTGGATTACCGATTGTTAACTGATTCACATGATTACGTGTTGATTAGGGTTTGAGTGTATCAGGGCCATGTTACATGGTAACCGCTGAGCCAGCATACCAGCTTCCCTACCTCGAGTTATATTTTATTATCGGATTCACATGATAGCTTTCATATGATAGGTTATATGTTAGTTATTGGTTTCATAACATGAAAAGCATATCATATATGTTAAGTTTTGTATTTTCCATATACATTGCTTTTATGTTATTCATGTTTAATTAAATTCGACATTTCGTGGCTGGGAGAACTCGGAGTTACTCCCCACTGACTGTGGCTTCCGTGTTTATATTTAATGCGGTCGGACAGGTGGTGAATGCATATTTGGGGTACATTGACGAGCTAGCGAGCGAAGTATTTACCTTGGACCTATATTTGGTTCTTAGATTGTATATTATTATACACTCGTTTTATTTCCGTATTTATACGGGAGATATGTCTCCCGTCTTGTATATTTCTTTTGAAGAATATTATTTCCGTTTTGTAATGACCTTTTTATTTTATGACACCTTCGTTACGTATTATCATATTTCTTTTATGTATTTAAATAATTTTTTTTCTTTCCGCAAATTTGAGGGTGTCACACCAACTCTTAAAAATCCACTTTAGAAAGAAAGAGGAAGGTGAGAGGATTCCAGAACATCATGCGGAACTAAATTTGGTTGAGTAACGAAGAAATTATGCTCGTCTTAAGATTAAATCTAAAAGATGGTTTTCTATAAAAGGTGAAAAAAAAAAGATGGGATTTTATTGTATAAAAAGGAATAGGAGAATGAGAGGAGAAGATTGGTACTAAAATCATGAACTTTCGTTGAGAAACGAATAAATGACATCCGCGTTAAGCTTTTGAATTTTGAATGATTAATGGAGGTTAGGGATAGGGAAGGTGTGCTGAAATTTTGTGAGGAAGATGAAGAAATAAAGGCTCCCTTCAGTAATTTGACCTAAAAACTTGACCCGATAAGACTAAACTTGACCCATACCTTAAGGAGTCGGATTTCAATCAAAATTTCCCGTAGAATATAATTCTAAACTATAAACGGACAATTAAAAAACGATTTTGACCCAACTAACATAAAAATGGGATTTTCATAAAAATTAAAAGCTAATAAAAATAATTTAGAAAATTTAAAAAATTTTAACGAATAAAAATAAAAGAGAATTATAAAATAAACGATTCATTAAATTACCCATTATGATGAAATCGAGGGTGTTACATTGGTTATAAATGCTCTTTTGAAAGCGAGGTTGTCTCTCATTCCATGATAATCTTGTATACTTTCGGTATACTTCTATTTATAAAACATCTAGTATGTAACACCCGGTAACACGTTGTCAATCGAACCATGTTCAAGAATTTCAGAAATAATTCGTTAGCTCCTCTCATATGGAGAAAATGTTAAGCCACTTTCAGAACATTGTGTCTTTAAGACGATGTTATTTGTATGAAAGATAAATTCTATTTCATCCTTAGTATATGATATCCTATTCGCTTATGGGTAAGCGAATGGTTTGAATTGATTTGATACGATTATCTATTTTACGGTATCTGATCATACTTTGCAGACATTCACGTAGAAACAACGAATTTATTTTTTACATTTTGATACTTCTAATAATATGTACTATTCGTAAAGCAAAAACTTGTTAGCATTGTGATCTTTGGGGCACAGTTTCAATATCTGTAAACACTATGAACTTAAATATTATGAATTACATGTCATAGTATGAGTATCAATCAAGTCGTATAAGTTTTTCTCCTTACACATGTCAAACTTTTAGCATATATGAGTCTCTCATTACGTTTTATAAGATATTTTCTTTCAATGATAAACGAATTTGGCGCAATGAAAGCCGCATCATTAGGCTTAATAATTAAGGTCTCATTATTTAGCTCCCAAAGGCCACATTACTAGAGTCAATTAGGCAGCAATATTAGGTTTAAGATTATGCCTTGTTCTCCATCGATGCAAATTGGAGAGTCTTTATGAGATCTCATATTGACTTCAAGGAATTAATGTACCACATTCACAAATAAATTTGTATTTTATAAAGACCGCTTTAACTGAAACGCGGTACATAAACTCATACACGTGAACTTCTGGACACAAACATTGTAAGTGGACTTCTGGCCACTTACCCTTATACAATATAAATATATCTATTGATAAGACGATGTTAAATTATTACACACCTTTAAAAATTTGATTCAGGCAAAAATCATCATATAGACGTCTTCTCATAATTATGAAGTAGGTCGTTTAGAACTTCATGTCCAAATTTTATGATGTGTCCCTCTTAAAATTTTCTTGACCACATATATGATATATGGAACTTCATATGCATAACTAATAAATTTCATATGTATACCTTGATATCATTTGGGAAATATAATATAATGAGACGTGCAATTCAAGAGTTAATAATTCCATAACAATGTCAACAATTATTGACACTGCCATACCATGGTGTACTGCGCTTGATTTCAAGGGCGCCTGGTAAACATCGACGACGTTTTAGGAAACATCGACGACGTTTTTCATAAAAAAGACGAAATTACCCTTATTGACTTATACTCTCTATCTCTCTTATCTCTCTCTCTTTTCTAATTCTCCTAAAATCAAAACAACTAAATTGAACTAAAAAAATTAAAATCATACAAGAACAAAAATTTGACTAAATCCAACAACAACAATTTGACAACCCTCGCGAATGCGGAAATATAAAACAAACAAGCATGTGAAATATATTGCGGAAATAGGTAGTTTTTAAAAACTTTTATACATGCAAGTTAAATAAAACGAGGAGTGTCAAAATATTACAAACTAAGTACGGAATATAACAAAGAGACGGAGTCTCTTCAAATGTTAGCAAAGAACAAGTGTTTAGCAAAACTAGCTAATATCGTCTAGAGGTGAAACTTCCAGGGACAACGCCCGCTAGCTCACACCCGAACCCCAAAACATCATAGCCAAAAAGCCATCCATGCAAGCAACCTGTTCATTCATGAAAAACATGAACGCCACAATCAGTGGGGAGTAACTCCGGGTTCTCCCAGCCATATCACATTAAACGTACATCAAAGAAGATACAAAGGTAGAGCATGCATACGTATAGATATACATGTGAGATACGATAAGAAATAGATAGGCAATCCAATATATAATGATAAGATCATGTGGAAATCAAATCCGAAACCATCATGTTATTCAAGACTCGGGGAAGACACTCTTAGGCAACCGAATACGCTCACTAGGGCTTACATCTCACCGTTAGCGGTATAAGTTTGATAAGATTGAGACTCGACAAACAAACCATGCAAAGTCATTCAATGATCAATCATATAATCATTCATGTAATCATACCAATATATTGACAACATCTCTCACGGTAAATGAAACGCACTAGCATCGTGTACAATAGCAAGACAAGCCAATGGAAGCTCACGGAATAAGACGTTTTCCGGAACCGTATACGATAAGACGTTTCGTATACTCATGACCTAGACAAAACAAGTTCACAGGATAAGACGTTTCCTGGAATCATGTACGATAAGACGTTTCGTACACACAAGACTCTAATCCTCTCGGTAGGACGACGATAATAATACGGTCCTAGTCTAAACCTGGCCAGACTCTCGGGATAAGACGTTTCCCGATTCGACATGTGGTAAGACGTTCCACATCCAAGACTCGGTCAATCATAGACGCCGAGTACCCCAAATTCGGGCAACCTTCACGAAAGAGGCGGAAAGAGATCTATAGTCAAAATTCAAGCTAGTACGCTACATGCAATGACACCACCTCGCAAAGATACAACATTTGACGGCCGGGGCGATCAACGCATTGCGTTCACCTCCTAACAACGTCGTAATATCACTCACTAAACATGACATACAAGCATATTCAAGAGACACCCCATCGACTCGTCCGACATTCCAGTCTAACCGAGTATAAGGGGTAGACGGGAAAGA
>JAIUZE010070226.1:0-153830 GCA_022085475.1 Heliosperma pusillum
TCAATACTTGACTAATTCTACACTTAGAACTCTTGGTTGACGGATTTCAACTAAATCCATCTCCTATTCCCAAGATAACGCTTATCTCGTTGAGTCCAATCCAATTTTGGCTTGTGATCGCATCACCCTACTTACCCGAGGTAAAAAGGGACCCACGAGCGTGGTATCCCTAATGAACACGGGGTTCATAGGTGTTACTAATTGGTAAGGCTAAATCTCAATTTTTTTAAGTTATGTGAGAGGTCTTGTCAATTTTGTTATTAATTCCCTATAAGCGAACTAAGTAGGTGAATTGTGAATAACGTTGAATTGACAATAACGGTAAATAAAATGCTGTGGGTGCGAGTTTGGCATGAGCGGAAATAAAAAGCAAGCAACCCAGCAACAATACAATCCTAGTATGGCCACCTAGCTAGATCAAAATTTAACTAGATAGTTACCAATTCGGAAACCAACTCCTTGGTCCCCTGCCTCTTCACTTGGAACACCTTCCAAAATGGCACCGTCTTGAAGGAGTCACCGGTCTTCATAAAAAATAATTACAAATATAGAAATATACAAATTCCTATTATACATTTATTCTATAAAATAAAATTATTAAATTATACAAACCGGCGATCCGAGATCGCAATAAAATTACAACCAAACCGTTATTCCCTTACATTACGGGTAATAACGATTAAAAATAACTAGGCCATACTAGGTACAAAATTTGCATAAATTATTAAATAAATGACATTCATTCATTCAACCATAAATAAAATAAATTGCTGCAAAATTCATGCCAAAATCGTCCTAAATTCATTCATGCTCATGTAGCTCGATTTTTCCAGGGATTCATTGATTTTTAACCATTTAAAATCAATATCAACATTTAAATCTCATTTAAATTCAAAATAACTAACTAAGCTGATTTAGAACTCAAAATTAGTCACTACTAATTTTGTTGGTCATTAATTAGATCGATTTGATTTCATTTGCTAAATATTACGGTTTAATCATAACAATTATGAAATAAAACCAAAATAAAATATAAACATCATAAAATTTGAAACCAAAAATTTTTTACATTCTGGAACAATTCCAGGAACTATAAAAATAAAAAACATTTGTTCAAAAAATTTAAATTAATTTTATGAACAAATAGCTTTGTATTTAATGGTTTTATCAAATAAAAACATTAGATATAGTTAAACAGTGAAACAAATTATGAAATTTCACCAAGAGTATCAACATCAGAATGTAAAATGTAAAAAAAAAATTCAATAGCATAAATAGACGTTTCAATTTTATGAACATTATAATCTCATATTCTCGACTTTTATCGTATAAAAATCAATAAACATGCAATACATAAGTAAAAGTCACGAGATTTACATAAAATATGTAAGACATGCATGTGAGATCATATTAAAATTTCATGGCCAGAATCAACATGAAACTATTTTTAGTTAACTTTTAACTCATAAAATGCATGTTAACTCGGTTTAAACGCCAAAAATCAAAATAAATAGCAAATTAATCCCTAAAATCACGAAATTTAACCACAAACATTTTGAGGTCAGTAGGGTACAGCACCAAAATAATTTTTGTAAGATCGTATTGAACTCAAAATCTTTTGATTTATTAGTTATCTTATAACTTTAACAAAAGTTTCCAAAATGAACATGCATGCTACAAGCTAGCTCTGATACCAATTGAAAGTCCATAGACCTTAATGAGACTCTTCTAATTAATTGCTAAATTCCTTGTTAATTTAGTACTTGTTAATTTAGTATTTAATGATCTATGTAACATGCATGCAAATATAAAGACATTGATATAAAAGAAGAAATTTCCTCACATTGATATGGAAATAATATGGGCACAACAAGAACTCCTTCTTGTTGTTCTTGAGCTATTAATATGGATGAACAAGAAATCTCCAAACTAGAAGACCTCCTTCAAGTTGCACCAAGATGACATCAAATAATCTACCCTTATTATTAACTAGATAATAAGATAGATGATATATACTACTAATATTAGAGTATATTACTACACTAGTAATACTTAAGAAATATTAGTATATGAGAGTTTTTAGTGAGAGGAATGATTTTAGAGAGAAGTGTAAAATTGCACAAAATTGAGTAGTATGAAAATGAACAACCATTGCTCATTATAAGGCCATATGGCCGGACCACTTTGTCCAAATAAGAACTCTTATTTTGTTCAATTTGATCACATGCATTAGAGTGGAGTGTTGTAGTATAAGTGATGATTGTATACTACTTGTTATGTCACTTTCAATTGGTAACTAAAGAGAACAACAATCATCACCATGTAACTACTACCATAACCGGCCATCATGGCCTAGTTTGGTCCATTTTGATTTTTGATATTTGTCTCACAAATACTTATTGATCATATGGTTAATTATCTTGTATAATTAAGTGTTAATTTGATCAGATAACAATTATATGACTCAATTAAATAAATAATATGTACTTAACATTTTAAGTAATATTTTACCATTATATCAATATATAATGGGTCCCACAATGCTTAGTTAATTTATTTTACAACTCTTTGTAAATATAATTAACTAATTACCTCTATCTCAAAACCTCAACTAATTTAGTAATTTAACGATTAATTACTAAGTTAACTCTTATTTAATCGTATTAAAATAAGATATAAATTTATTAGTCAATTATCGCATAATTGAAAAATAAGCTTAATCGAATTTGAGTTCTTAACTCAATTTCTAACAATTAACTCTCGTACATATCGAATATATGTAATGTACTAATTTAACTGTATCGTATACAAATAATTAGTTACTATTTGGATTTCATCCTTTAGGTGTGACCGAAAGGGATCAGTTGATCACCGCCGTCATACGACAATAACGTCAAACTCTAGTCAGCCAACCGCTATTGATTTACGTTAATCAACTGACTAATCATATATATAGTCAATAAATATCTCAATTATATTCCTTAATAAGATTTATTATGTGGCGCACTATTGTGGAGGACACATACTCCAACACAAACACCATCATAAGACGTGACATCAGGATATGTGAGTTTGATGTACGTCTCGAATTCCCTAATAATAAGACGTGACATCAAGACATGTTTTAATTAGTAATGTACGTTTTAACTATAATGAATTAATTTTATTAATAAAAGTTATTTGTGTAATAATGAATCAACAACTTACTTTTCATAAGTCTCTAAAAATTGCCCACAGTTTCTTAGCACATAAAAATGAGCTTCTTCAAACTCTTTTTCATTTAAGTACCTTGTTATACATTTCCCGGTTGTATTTCCCAAGTCATCATTGAACAACTCGGGTATATTTGAATCTAGTTGGTTATCGGAATTCACACCAACCTCCAAGTCCTTCGCTTTTGTGTCAATGTGATCTTCAAAATATAGGGAACAAAAATTAGAAATTTTCTCTAACAAAAAAGCGTTGCATATGGAACCCTCGACCCGAGCTTTGTTGCCAACCTTCTTTTTCAAATGATTAAGGAACCTCTCAAATGGATACATCCATCGATATTGGACAGGTCCTCCAACTTTCGCTTCATAAGGTAAGTGAATAGGTAAATGCTCCATGGAATTGAAGAAAGAAGGGGGAAATATCATTTCTAACTTGCATAATATCTCCGCAATTCTTGACTCTAGATGTTCCATGGAATCAACTTTAATCGTAGAAGTACACAAGTCTCTAAAAAATTGGCTTATCTCCGTTATAGCATTCCAAGAATTCGTCGGGAGTAAATGTTTCAATGCAACAGGAAGTAACCGTTCCATAAAGACATGACAATCATGACTTTTCATGGAATGTAACACCAAATTTCTATGGTCAACACACCGACTCAAATCTGAAGCATAACCATCCGGGAATTTCAAACTAGCAACCCATTCGCATAGAGCTTTCTTCTCCGCTTTCTCTAAAACAAACCTAGATGATATGGGTCGTTTCAAGCAATACTCAAGAAAGTCAGCTTTACCCTTAGGGCCAAATGAAGTTTTCTTTGTTACATTCATCACCGTGTTGATAAGCTGTTCAAAAACGTTTTTCTCAATGTGCATAACATCTAAGTTGCGTCGAATCAACAATGTCTTCCAATAAGGGAGTTCCCAGAATATGCTTTGTTTCCACCAACCTTCTGTTTTGTAGTCTTTCAATTTTTTCATTTCTTCAGCAGAAGACTCGATAACTTTTGGTAAACCTTTTACCGAATCCCAGACTTCAGCACCGGTTAATTTGATTGCAACTGTGGTATCCTCAGTTTTCCTATTCTTTAGAAAATGCTTACAATTGTTGCGGAAAGGATGATCATGTTTCAAGAAAGTACGATGACAATTGAACCAACAAACCTTTCGACTATGTTTCAGGAAAAAGGATTTAGGATCTGTTTGAAGACAATAAGGACAAGCACGGTATCCGGCTGTGGACCAACCGGAAAGCATGCCATATGCAGGAAAATCATTGATCGTCCATAGTAATGCCACTTTTAATTGAAAGTTACGTTTCTTAGAGACATCATAGGTATCCACACCGGTTTCCCAAAGTTCTTTCAACTCTTTGATTAACGGTTGGAGGTAAACATCCAATTTTGCTTTAGGGTTATTAGGACCTGGAACGATCATAGATAAGAACATAAATTGCCTCTTCATGCATAACCAAGGGGGTAAGTTGTACGGGATTACAATCACGGGCCAACACGAGTAAGACTTCCCGAATTGGCCATAAGGTGAAAATCCATCTGTACACAAACCTAGGCGAACATTGCGAGGCTCACTTGCAAATTCTGGATGCTCTCTATCGAAATGTTTACACGCTTCTCCATCACTTGGGTGTGCCATTGTCCCTCTTTCTCTTACTCGAGAGTTTTTATGGTGCCAACTCATCTCACCTGCTATGTGTTTGGTTGCAAATAGTCGTTGTAACCTTGGCGCAAGCGGGAAATAAGTCAATGGTTTACAAGGTATTCGCTTCCGGCCACTTAAATTCTTTTTACCTTTATACCGAGAGGCATGACATTTGGTCCATTCCTCAAGATCGGCATTTTCTTCCTAAAAAAGCATGCAACCGGTAGGACATGCATCGATTTTCACATGGGGTAGTTGGAGTCCCTTAAGCAAATTCTTAATCTCTTGAAAATTGCGCGCCATTTGATTATTTATTGGAATAATGTCACTAATTAACGACATAAAACCATTGGCGTATCTAAGAGATAAGTTGTTCCCACATTTGAGTGCTACCAACTAGACCTGGCAAACGGGTCAACCGGGTCGGGTTCGGGTCGGGTCAGTTCGGGTCTTTCGTTGATTTCGGGTTAATTCGGGTCAGGTCGGCTCATTTCGGGTTTCGGGTTTGTTTCGGGTTAGTTGTCGGGTCCGTTTCGGGTCAACCGGGTCGGGTTATTTTGGGTCGGGTCATTTTTGGGTCAAAGAATAAGAGACAAAAGGTCATTTTAAGTCTTTTTGGTTCAATTAAAGTTATGTTTTATCGGGTCATTTTCGGGTTGAGTGGTTTTGGATCGGGTTATTTTCGGGTCGGGTCAGTTACGGGTCAAGAAAGATCGGGTCATGTTCGGGTCGGGTCGGGTCTAATCGGGTTTCGGGTCACATTCAGGTGTTGTAGTTTGGGTCAATTTCGGGTTACGGGTCGGGTCATTCGGGTCGGGTCAATCGGGTCGGGTTGCTTTTGCCAGGTCTACTACCAACCTAGCAGCCGCTTGCAACAAACTCATACTACTTCCCTCATACACTGGTTGTTCGGCTTTATTTAACATTCTATAAAAGGCTGAAACTTGGGGATGTGGGGGATAACGAACTTCTTCATCGCTAAGGTCGTCGGGATTAAGTCGAGCCTCCATTATTTGCTCAACATTATCACATAATGCATCTTCAACCAACTCCCGGTAAGGATTCTCACTAACTACGATACTGGAACTCTCTTCGGTAGCCAGTTTCTCACCGTGATAATACTTCCATACATAATAATTATCAGTAAAACCATTCGACCATAGATGATTTTGAACCTCCCTTTTCGATTTAAAAGGTAAGTTATCGCATTTCTTACATGGACACCTCATTTCACCGCCTAAATCCTTAAACTCACTAGATTGTTCCGCGAATTCAATAAACTCTTTCACCCCATTTGCAAATATCAGCTTGGGTTTCTTTTTTTCGTCTAAACTTTCATACATCCACCGTCGTTCTAATCTTTTCATGTTATTATGTATCTACATTTAAATATATATATGTTATATAAATAAATTATCAGAAATTAACAACAATGATAATCAATAATCACACATAGTAAATTAAACATTTATTCTCATCAACAAGTAAAATTAATTTTCTTCAATTGGGTCCTTATCACTCCAACCTAAACCCATCAATCTACGTTTCAAGTCACTAGCAAACACCACTTGTAATTTGTTAATGAGGAAAAAATTCGGCAGCAATTCCCCTTTGTTTTCTAAATACACAATGTTGAATAAATATTTACTCAACATATGCATTCAGAAAACATTAAAGGAATTGTTACCGAACTCTTTCCTCATTAATAAATTACAAGTTATGTGTTTACTACCGAAGTGACTTGAAACGTAGAAAGACAGTCCCAAAACGGGGACTATTCAAAAATTACTCCTAACGAGTAATTCTTGAACGGGTACTAAGTCAATATCAACACATGTAATAATTTGGACATATAAAACACATGTAATAACTAGCTACTAACAACAACAAAAAATTTATTATCAAATGATTAAGACGCAGGGCGAAATTATATTAACAACAACCAAAATTTCATTATCAAAAACAATAATGGTTACTATCCTACGTCAATTAATGACAAACAAATAATTAAGACGGAAGGCGAAATTAAATTAACACCAAAAATTTCATTAACAAAAAAAAATAATGGCTACTATCCTATGTCAATTAAAGACAAACAAATGATTAAGACGAAGGGCGAAATTAAATTAACAACAAAAATTTCATTAACAAAAAAAATAATGGCTACTATCCTACGTCAATTAAAGACAAACAAATGATTAAGACGGAGGGCGAAATTAAAATAAAGATAAATATAATACCTAAGGATGAAAATAAACAAAGAAAGCGGCGACAAGATGCGGCGGCGACAAGCAGTGACGGCGACAAGTAGCGGCGGTCGACGGTCGGAGGTAGCTAGTGGTGGTCGTCGGATCTACAACAAACAACTAATAAAGAACATATAAATTAACAAAAGGAGAAAAGAAAGAGAATGAAATAGTTAATTAAACTTACCAAGGATGTGGTGGTCGGAAAATAGTCGCCGGAGGAAGTTAGTCGGTGGTAGTGAGGGAGCCGGTGGTCGGAAAGTGGATTTAATTGATTTGGGGGTTAGGTTTTGGGGAAAATGAAGAAGGAAGAATGACGGGCTGATTCGTGCGATTTCAACATAAACAGATGATTTCTGACGGAAATTCCGTCAGGAATCCGTCAGGTTCCCGAGATTTCGAAGACGTTTCTGACGGAATTTCCGTCAGAACCTATGTTTGACTGTGTCACTTTTGACTGCATTATTAGTGTCTACTGACGGAAATTCCGTCACCGTCAGTATAATGGAAAATTACTGACGGATTTTCCGTCAGTATCAGTTTTTACTGACGGAATTTCCGTCAGTACCCGTAAGTGAATTTTGCCGCCTTTGACTTAGTCAACGCGCCATTTTTTACTGACGGATTATCCGTCAGTTTTATTTTTCCGTCAGTATTCCGTCAGTAGTCCGTCAGTCATAAAAAATCACTGACGGAATTTTTTTTCCGTCAGAAAAACCGTCAGTTTCCCGAGATATCGTTGTAGTGTAATGATAATAATAATTAATAACAACAATAAATAAATTAATATAGTAATAACATTAATAATAATAATAATAATAATAATAATAATAATAATAATAGTAATAATAATAAACCGAACTGTACTGGACTGAAATTAATAAAGTTTAAATGAACTTAATTAGCTTATCCAAAATTAAATCTAAAAGATCATTGAAAATGATAAATACAGTAAGGGCTGTATATAAGGATCTTAAAATGGAAATTAATACTTAATATTGTTAATGAAGTAGGTCGATCTTGTTTTTAACTTTCTTAAGTTTAAGAATTATTAATGTTATGTTATAGTGTTGTGAAGTTGTTTATATGCCATCATTTCAAATTTGGATTATAAAAAATAAATTCGTAAAAGGAAAAAGAAAAAGAAAAAGAGGTAAGAATGTAGAGTAAGGGTGTCATTTTTTGCGGGCTGTAATGCGTGTTACAAATTTTTGTACTTCAGTTCATTTAAACTGGGATCCAAATTTGCAAGCCTTAATAATCATCGTGCATTTTTGTACTTTAAATTCATTCAAATTGGGCTCCAAACAGTACCACAAGGTCCAGAACTATTTTGTATTACATACATAATACTCTTTCTGTCTCAATGAATTGTTATCTTTTCCATTCTACACAAAGATCAAGGCAGGAATATAATTTGTCAAATAGATCAATATATTAAAGAAAGTATGTCCATTTGTCCACTTTAGCCTCTTGCTCAATACTTACCCAATATAGAAATAGATAACAAATGAATGATACACCCAAAAATAGAAATTGATAGCCAGGCTGGCCACTTTACAAAGCATCTTTTTCGTGTGTGAATTGCTAGCCAGGCTAGCCACTTTTTTTTTTCTCATACACACTCCTTCATCAGTTCATCATCTTTAGCCCAAATTAAAATCTTAAACCAAACGGCCAAATATCTTCATTTACATCATTAACGCACACCCAATTTTTTTTATTTTTTTTTGTGATTGATTAATCTGATATAAAAAAAGAAGATTTGTGTTTGCATGTCTTAAAGGCTTAAATTTTAGGTTAGTAAATTTTTTTTAATTAATTTTGTAATTTTTTTTAATACAAATTGTGTAGGTATAAGTTTTATATCAAATATTAGTAACCTACATCCTTTTCTAATTTTGCTCAATCGTGAAAAAAGAAACATATGATTTATTATGAATAACTTTTTACATGCTATTCTGAACTTAATTGATTTTATAGATTGAAGATTTAAAATTTTCAATTTAATAGAAGATTAAAAAAACACAGTACTCGTACAATATAGTGTTGTGAAAATATTATATTTAAAGTATCTTCCTTTCTAACATTTTTCTTTTTATCACCCCTAATAAAATGTATCATTGAATTAATGAACGAAAATTTTGATTTTCTTTAATACTATTGTCTATGAATATAAAATCGTTAAAAGAAAATAATTTTTGCTGCCTTGCTGGATTTTTATAAAAAAAAACTATTAATGAATTATTGTTGTTTGTAGAGTAGAGAAAAGAAAATTAAAGAATTAAGAGTGGATGGTGGCCCATTATAAATAAATGTTATAGATTAATTATTGTTGTTTTGATGACGTGGGTGAATGAAGATTGAGTAAATGTTTGTGTTTAAATATATATGAGATTAAATACAATCTATTTGTCTCTGCTATTAGAAACAAATCCTGATATAAGTATAAAGTCGACAAATTAAACATTAATACTCTATGATTTTAGTTGAAAATCACCCACCCCTCAAAAAACAAACAAAAAGGAAGGCTGCTAGAGCTAAACAAACACATTGTCCTTTTACCACCTTCTCTAAAATTCCTACACTTGATTAAATGCTTTTATATCGCTTTCTTTTAACTCATCATCTTCCTTTCTTTCTGCATACGAAATCTTTAATATACTTAACTCAGCTACAATTTGCATCACCTTATAATTTTCTCACATTTATTATTCCATTATATTACTCACACAAATATATTGTGTATGTAGTATTTTTTCTTCTTTATATAAAAAGAGGCTTATAATTATTTGGGGCTACTGTACTTAGTGTTGCCTTTTCTACAACCACCCCTTTTTAATTTGTTCCTAAAAAGTCTTCGTTTGATCCAAAGCACCAACTTTTACTCATCATCCACTTCATCTTTACTACAGATCCTTCGTTAAAACTCTCATGGGTAACTTTCTCATTTCATTTATTTTTGGTGTAAATTCTCGACACAATTTTCATTTTACTGAGTAACGACGACCCCTACCCCACAATTTTCATTTTTGGTGTAAAACTGTAAATTATTGTGTAGGTTCAGGGAACATGGATTCAGGAAACAGTGGAAGTATACAATCGTCGAGTACCGGTGGTGGCAGCCGAGGCGGTAGAGAGGATCAGGAGTTTGAATCTCGAGTTTTGCTCAACCCTACTTCCTTAGCAGGGTTTAACAACACGTCTTCATCGTCTCAACTTTACTCTCTCAATGATGGAACATCTTTTCCTCTTTATCATCATCAACAACATCATCAAGTATCCAACTATAAATTTCATCCACCTACTTTTTCACAATCTATGATGATAAACCATTCTAATAATAATAGTAATATTGTTGGTAATGATAGTAGTGATGGTGGTGATATTATTACTAATAATAGTTTGGGCATGGTGTGGCCCAAAAATTATAGTTCAATTCAATCATCCCTTGATGATACAAACAATTGCACTAATAGTGTAACCAACCAACAAATTAACACTTGCGCCACGTATTCTCACCAGCTGCAGCGACCACCGCTCCCTATATCAAGCAGCATGGACTCGGCTAGGCCAGCCAAGAGCTTAAATCAACAAGGAAGTAGTGGGGGCGGCCGACTAAACCCAAAGAAACGGTCCAGGGCGTCTAGGAGGACACCCACAACGGTTCTAACCACTGACACTAACAATTTTAGGCAAATGGTTCAAGAGTTCACTGGCATACCTGCCTCTCCATTTGAAACCGCCTTCACGGGCCGGGCTCGGCTTGATCTCTTTGGAGGTTTTGGTATCCAATTTCCTAGAAATAGTGAAGGAGTTATGGCAAACAATGGTAGTAGTATGTTAGATGTTTCTAGCTCAACAATGCAACCTCCTCGTCTGATGAGACCTTTTATAGTCCCTCCTTATCCTATACATGTTCCTAATATTACAACTAGTAATTCAGCAAATATCATTGGCCCTCGAAATTATTATCCAAAGGTCACAACTCCATCAATACTCCCACGGCCGTCTTTAGTCACGGCCGTGGAGAGAGTTCATGTCTCGGGTGATCGTCCTACTATGAGTCTCGGGTCTAAAGCAACTGATTCATTGATGAACGAGTTTGCTTTAGGCCACAATATTAGTACTACTACTACAACTACTAGTTCTGCTACGACTACTCGTAGCGGCCTTGGTCGACATCAAGTCAAATCAGTTGATGAAGGTGGAGGAAACAACAATGTCATCACTAGAGGTGTCACAAGGGGTGAAGCTACTGTTGATTCGTGGATTTGTTCGTCTGATTGATAATCCATTATATTGCATATTAATTAATCAAACAATTAATTAATTGTTTTGTACGGGTAGTAGATGAATTCGAAAATTGGGATATAGGCAACTATTTAAGCCTTACACATTGAGTCTTGGTAGTTTATTATCATCATTTTGTATATAATCTATGTGATGCATGAGAAAATGTATGTATAATTATAAATTATTCGTTCATTTCTTGTTTAAATCTTACTAGTGATGAGATAACTCTTTTGCTCGCACATACCATCCCAAATTTAGAAACTAATTTGTACAATTTGCATGTTTAGCTAGCTCTTGAGTCTTGCCCCTATTCTATAAGCATGGAAATGTTTTGAGTCCAGAAATCAATCGATTACTCTCTTCGTCCCGGTCATTTGTTACCATTTCTATTTTAGGGTGCATGTCTCATTTATTTATTTATCATTCTATATTAGGTTGGTTTTCTATAAGACCATCCCCAAGCAGTGGTCGCGCTAACCAGGTCGCGACCCAGTTTTAATCTTAATCTCACTTTAATTATCATGACCTACTTTAAGCCTCCCAAGCAGAAGGTCACGACCTAGGTCATCAACCCAATCATTTTCCACTTCACATCATTCCCAATCATTTCCCACATTCTCTACCCCACTTTTCTCTCTCTTACTTTTCTAATTATTTTTCCTCACATTTTATAAATCAATTTTTTTCTATTATTGTAAATATCTTAATTGAATAAAAAGTACCCCAATATTTTACGGCTATGTTAATCTTATGAGTTACTTTACGGGAAAAAAATACTCCCTCTATTCAAGTCCAAACACAACATTTCTCTTTTACACGTTTGCCAATGCACGAATTGTAACGTAAATATCTCGAGTTTTACTTTATAAAAAAATATAAAAATTTGATAATCTTATTGTACTTATAAAGACGAATCAAACAAGATCCCACATGACCATATTTTATCTTACATATTGCAAGAAATCGTAAGGATTCTCTTGACTCATGAATAGTGTCAAATAAAGAAATGTTGTATTTGGACACATATAAAATAACGCATACATAATTAAAAAAATTAAAATTTAAAACATTGAATACTACGAAATGCATTAAAAGCCCCTTTTAGTTACGAAAGTTTTGCCAAATATGCTCAATAAGATCGTTTTTAATGCGTTATGAGTTGCACAATCACGAATTTCGCCATGAATTTGTACGAACCGTTAATATAATTAATCCAACGGCTATATTCGATCCAACGACTATATTATAGTTAATCCAACGGGTATATTTGAACGACGAAAAATTAAATAAACGATTTGCAAAAAAAAAAAGGGCCAAAAATTTATATACTAATTTAAATTAACTTCCTCAAAATTTAAATAAACAATTTAACAAAATATGCCCCTTTTTTTTGTTCTTCAATATTCAACCAATAGAAATGGTACACACAAGTGGTCACAAATGAGGTCAATTTGTTTCAAGCAAGGTCACAAATTGACCATATATGAGTTTGGTCACAAATTAACAAAATAAGGTCACAAGATTATCTTTCTTAATGATGCAATTACCATGACCAAGCAAGGTCATGACCTACTTATTGACCTTGCTTGGGGATGGTCTAAGTAATTTGATCTTGTGACTATTGTACACTTATCATCCACTACGTAAAACCACAAATGGTCAACACATCTTTTCTTATTATTTGTTTCAAAAACAAAGTTAAACAAATGACCGTAATATAGGGAGTATTACTTTTAAATTATGTATCCTTTTTTTCATGTGGCGGGCTGGCAATATATTTATTGGTGATCTACCTTAAATGTTCTCTAAATAACTATCCCAATTTCGTTAGTTTGTTGGGTGGTGTTTCGTTGAGACTTTGAACACTGTTACGACGTGTAAGACAGTTTTAAACCTATACTAGTGGGTAGCGCTTACCGTGAGAGAAATCCAACATCGAAAAAATCACGTGACACGATGATACAGACAAGGAGCATATTTGAATCGAAGTTGAGAGTTAAAAGGCAATAAACGCGTGAACGTCTGGGTGTCTTGTGTAATTTTCTAGTTTAACTAGCGATTTTACATAAGCATCCTATATATCATCATTACAGTTCTAATACTCCGTATTAGAATATTAATTCGTTACTTGGAGTAGCAGTTTATTCTAAAAAAAAAGATTAAATCATTACTTGAAATAAAGTTTTACCTAATATCTGAAGAAAAAAAAAGTGATGATGTGAAACTAGTCGGAGAATATATTTTGAAAGTGATCTTAAAGCAAGAATTAGTTTGATTAATGGTACATCTTGCATCTTTACCTAACGCCTAATCTCATATGAAGTGTAAGTACTCCATAATGCTACATCTTGCATCTCTACCTTTAAAGAAAACAGAAATGGGATCTAGAATTATGTTAGCATCACTTAATTACTTGATTAGGTAAATCATTTTAGTATCTTACTGCCCTACTTTTTGCTACAAAGGAAAGAAAGTTGTTTTTAGTTTCATGCTTCTGATTGGCAGATTATGATGTCTTTGTCATGTACAAGTAATTGGCGGTGAATCATCCAACACCTTTAATTTGAATTTGTATTTGATTAATCATCATAAACCTTACTTAACTTGTTATCTCACTCTTAAAAGCATATAATAAAAACTTGTTGGGAGTTGTCACCTTTTAGCAAGAGAAAAATCATTTTGCTACTGATTTCGAATTGTCAACGAACATGACCCAATACCTCTCAATCTCTCATATTCATAACTAATCCTTTTCTTTTCAACATTATTATTTAAACTGGTTGTAAATATTATTCACTTACTAAACAAAATAAGTAAGTCTTATTTTTCTCTTATAAGCAAAATCTCCTCCCAGTTGGGCATTTTGGATACTCTAACCATGATAAGAATTAATAGACCTGGTAAACGGGTCAACCGGTCGAATCAGTTTTGGGTTTGCTGGTTCGAGTTATTGGGTCGGGTTCAGTCATCTTCGGGTTAACTTTTATCAAGTTATTCATGAATAATAATCTGTTTGTAATAATAAACATTCGGGTCGGGTTATAGTGGAATGGGTCCATTTGGGTTTTGGGTAAAGTTCAGATGTCAGGTCGGGTTGGATTATTCACATCGGGTCATTCGAGTTGGGATAATTTTGCTAGGTCTAATAAAAAATGAGCTATAAATTGACGTCTTGACGGTCTTAAATAATAATGCTTCATTCCTTGTTCAGTAGGTCTTGCTTGCGACGGATCGGATCTTGCGACGGGTATTTTGTGAGAGGAAATAGGTAGAGGGGACAAGGTGGGCACCCCCCATGTGCTTCTCCACTCACCCTTGATGGGTATTTTGTGAGAGAATATGGTATCCGTCTTAAGCTTGCGACGGATAGTGTCCGTCACAAATGAGAATTTGTGTTCCTTGTTCTACTAAAACTATCCCTAATAATATAAAGCAAAAGAAGATGTCTAAAAGTAAACTTTGAACTACTACAAAAACAGTTGGTCTTGCTTCAGACGGACCATTTTGGTCTGAAGCAATAAGACGAGATTTTATAAACACTTTAAAGTTAGATGTAACCACTATTGAAAACAAGTTGATATAAGCTGTGGTTACATTTTATCAAAAAGTGGCAACATAATCTCGTCTTATTTTTCAGACAGAAATGATCCGTCTGAAATAAGAATTTGTGCTACCAAAAATACCATTAGTTTTCCAAGTAGCATGGTGTAATTCAAAAATTTCACTCAATTGAGCATGCCTAGCTTATTTTTGTAGAGTAACAGGATCGCTATGATTGACTTCGTTGAGTTCACCACCACAACACTCAACCGTAAAAAAATACTGTATTTCATAATGAATGATTGAAACTATCTAGTAAAAATTCTGTGCACTGCACGTCTGCACGGCATATGGAGATTATTACTTTTCATTTATAAATTTTAGATTGACAATCTATTAATTTTTAACATTTCTTATCCTTATATGTATTATATATCTATTTGAAAAAATAATTTAAAACTGCAAAATTGATCAAGATAATAATGTTATTTTAGTTGAAAATTTTTGCACGGAAATAATGATTTATTTCATAATGAATGATTGAAACTATCTAGTAAAAATTCTGTGCACTGCACGTCTGCACGGCATATGGAGATTATTACTTTTCATTTATAAATTTTAGATTGACAATCTATTAATTTTTAACATTTCTTATCCTTATATGTATTATATATCTATTTGAAAAAATAATTTAAAACTGCAAAATTGATCAAGATAATAATGTTATTTTAGTTGAAAATTTTTGCACGGAAATAATGATTTCATTTTATAAAATATTTAAACTTATTTTGTCTTATAAAAAAATTCAACTTATTTTTATGAAAATAATTGTTTATCATTTTTTATATTAATGAGTTGCCAATTTAGTCATAGATTTTTTTGATTTTCTTATTCTCAATTATTTCCTTATTTAAGTAAAAGTGCTTTTTGGAGGGAACAAATTTCATGAGACTTATTCTTATACAATACTCTCTCCCATCCAAACCAAAGGTAACATTGGACTTTTTGCACTATTCATGGGTGCGGAGAATCTTTAGTATTATTCGTAATATATAAGAGAAAATATAGTCATGCGAGATCTTGTTTGATTCATAATCATGAATGCTACAAGAATATCAAATTATTATAATTTTTAATAATGTGTAACTAAAGATATTCACGTTGCAAAACGCGCCTCGACAAGTGTGAAAAGCCCAATGTTACCTTTGGTGTGGATGAGAGTGAGTAGTATATAGAGATTTGGAAGGAGTTCTTATATGATCCATGCTCCCGAGCTATCATTATATGAATTCTTCGATAGTGATTATAGTAATTCCTTCGGTTATGCCTTAACCTTGAATAAAATTATGGGACTTATTTTAAAACTCTACTATTAAATACCTTACTTATGAAACATGAAATGATAATGGAGATTTCATAAATTTATGAATTGTTAGTTAGATTCGTATAGTTTTTGGTGGGTTAATGAGTAATTTGACGAGCTAATAAGTAATTGAGTTGATTGTCGAATAATTAGAACGGTAAAGAGACATAATAGATGAACTAACTCTACAGAGACAATTAATAAACTTATTGTATAAACTAATGTATAGAGTTTAAAGGTAAAAATAGAAATTCAAAAAATTATGTAGAAGCTAAGTACACCATAGAAACCAACAAAGGGGTACACTATAAATTTTTGAATTAGGATTATTTTCATTTCTTTCTCCCTATTTTCAAACCCATTAAATAATAAATTTCTCTTTACACTCTATAACCTTTATTTCTATACATAAATTTGTAATCGTTCGATGCAGCTAGAGTGTAATCTGAACCATAAAAAAAAACTTATCTCTTTCATTCTTTTGAGAAAATGAAGACGATCTCTCACCATAATTTTCCTCAACTTTTTATCCTAAATATTTAGCCTTGAGGTAGTCTTTATAACACATAGGCTTGGGCATAGGGAGAATGGGCCATTGCTATTGTTGGGAGCAATGATGAGATATTTTACCTCCATCACTACTCAAATACCCTTACTAATAAACAAGAGGAAGGTTATAATATCCACAAATTCTCATTTGTGACGGACCGACCCGTCGCAAGCTTGCGACTTGCGACGGGTCAAATCTCCCTCACAAAGAGCAAGTAGGGGGCAAGTAGGGTGCAAATAGAGCCTCCACTTGCCTTGTCACTTGCTCTTTGTGAGGGGGATTTGACCATGTCACAAGCTTGCGACGGGTCGCCCCATCCCAACTCACAAGCAACTTATTGTACAATATCAATTCCCAATCTGCAAAAGGCTGAAACAGTATGGCTAACTTGCAAAAGTGCAATTATGTTTATGCCTTCCCTTCTTTTGTACGTGCCTTTTGTTTTGTACCCCTAAATTTTGTAGGCCATGCAAACCAAAAGTCCGTAGATTTAGAGTATCGAGTGAAAGAAACTTTAGAGATTAAGTTGATGAATGTGTTTGGGTTGATATGGCACTACTAGCAGAGTAGCAGTAACGAATTTTGACAAAAAAAATACTTGGTAGACCGTAGTTGATAATATTATGAATCTAAATACTGTGTAGTTTATTTTTCCCTTATAATTTACATCGTTGTAATTTACTCTTGTAAGAAATGACTTAATTTAGAATACTGGTATTCGATATTACCTAAGAATTTGAGAAATGAAAAACATGAGAAAATGTAGGGAAGTCTTTTCTGACTTTTGGCATAATGGCATCTTCAATCCACATCATAAAGACTGGCAGAGTTTTTTTCCAAAATGGGTTTCTAAACACAAATAATTACGGAAATAGGTTGAATTTCAACTTATTATCCCAAAATGGGTCCACGTCATACCCGAAGCTAGCTTCGGAAACCAGTCGCTCCCTCGCACAACGACCTTCTCTAAGCTGCTACTTGTTCAAACACAAAGCTAAAATCAGCATTTCAGACCAAGCCCCCCCCCCCCCCCACCCCCCCACAGCGACTTGGTACAAAATTGAGAAAACTTGGCAAATAAGCCAGTCGCTCCCCCCCAGAGCGGCTATAGTCCAGAATGAAGCCATTTTTGGAGAAAACTTGGCAAACTTGGTTGTTTATGATATTTGTTTTTGGCCTAAGTCGCTGTGGGGGGGAGCGACTTGGTTGGTTGTGATGTATGTTTTACGTTTAAGTCTTTTACCCTCATGGCGACTTAGTTCTATTCCCTGCAAAGACGAAATTGTTCCTACAACACATTCTTCACAACAACATTTCAAATGGCAGGAAGCTTAAATTGTCATAAAAACTTAAATTGTCTTACAAACTTCAATTATCTTATAAACGAGAAATTCTCTTACAAACTTAAATATTATACAAACCTAAACGATAAATCCATACAAGACACTAAAAGCTACACTACTTTCTAGCTTGACGACTTCTCTTTGATCTCCTTGGTCCACCAGATGACTCAGCTTCATTTTCCGTTTCTTGTATGGGAGAGAGGAATGTCATGTTTGTAGCTTGTGTTGTTGCATGAGGAGTTGGACTTGGATGGGGATTGTTTTGTGGTTGAATGAGATGTCCATAATGAGCACTTTCCAAACAATGAAGAGAAGTATTTTGCATTTCAAGTAGCAAATTCATATAGTTTGGATCAATTGTAGGCGACATAGTGGACATATAGTCATTAAGTTGATGGTAGATATAAGAGTGACCACCCGCCTATTTGAATAAGAAGTCATATTTGTTAGCATGTAATTATATTTGTTAGTGAATAAAATTTAAAAATTAGATAGTAAAAGGTATGAATAAAAAAAGAATAAAACTTACAAGAACGTCCAAGTCCGCCGCACTAGGATTGTAGTGATGCTCAGTTATGAAATCTTGGGTTAGGGCATTATTTTGCGGACTAACGATGCGTCGAGTACGCTCCCGATACCATACCATATATGGATCATGATGGGACATGTATCCCGTGTATGGTACTCCCCCCTCCAACATGTTTTCCTTCCTATTTTCCCACTCTTCTATATAACTTGCAAACTCGGTTGCAAAATTTATGTTATTTCCCCTTTTGTCAGTCTTGTGGAGGGTAAGAACCGTGTCACAGTCGGGTGGTATTGTTTGATGCCATCCAAATTGCCTAACACACCTATTAGGTAGGTGCATCTCAACAATCTCAAAGCATATTAAAGGAGCGATAACAACCCACTCCTCCGGGTCCTCATAACAAATTTCGGGAAGATGTTGAAGGATGTCTTGTGTATAAGGTTGCCAATTGAATTGTGTTTCAGTCAGCTTATCAAACATATCCCTATAAGCCACAAGACCAAGCCTATGGTCCTTATACTTACGATCCACCAAAAACCATTTGCAACCCAAAGGATCTTCTCCCGCAACCATTTGAGAGCCCAAAGGGTAGACTTCTCCCACTTGTTCATTCATAATTGAAGTAATTTGGGGACGACCTACGCTCAATCGTTCTCAAGCCCATAATTGAAGAAGGACTATGGGCCCGGATATTTCACTCTTCCCCCTTCTACATGCTCCACACAAATTTCTATATAAACAAGCAAGTGCGGCGGAACCCCAACTATACTCGTCTATCTCATCCAAATCCTCCAATAACGGCAAGAAAAGAATACAAACCTCTCGTTCCCGCTCTTATCAGGAAAAATCACGCTCCCGATCAGAAAGAGTATATAGACTCGAACATAGCGATGAAGGGTTTCCTCGTCCGCATCCGGTGGTAGACCCGAAAAGTTGTCACTTAACCAACTCAACTTCAATCCCAACCCTTTTAGTTCTTGTCTATCTGGCCTAAGTCCCAACAACTGCTCACACAAAGCGGGCCAATAATAGTCACATTTCCCCGCAACCGGCTTGCCAACTACCCGCAAACCAAACAACACATTCACATCTTGTAAAGTCACCGTGACTTCACCAATGGGAAAATGAAATGTGTGGGTCTCCTCCCTCCACCTCTCAACCAAAGCGGTAATCAAATCCGGATCGGCATACAAAAAAGTAAAACTATGAACTCCGTGAAACTGAGTCTCCCGGATGAAAGCACGAACTGAGTCTCCTATTTGAATAAGAAATCATATTTTGTGTCATGCAGGATCCGGGAGACTCAGTTTCACGGAGTTCATAGGTTTACTTTTTTGTATGCCGATCCGGATTTGATTACCGCTTTGGTTGAGAGGTGGAGGGAGGAGACCCACACATTTCATTTTCCCATTGGTGAAGTCACGGTGACTTTACAAGATGTGAATGTGTTGTTTGGTTTGCGGGTAGTTGGCAAGCCGGTTACGGGGAAATGTGACTATTATTGGCCCGCTTTGTGTGAGCAGTTGTTGGGACTTAGGCCAGATAGACAAGAACTAAAAGGGTTGGGATTGAAGTTGAGTTGGTTAAGTGGCAACTTTTCGGGTCTACCACCGGATGCGGACAAGGAAACCCTTCATCGCTATGTTCGAGCCTATATACTCTTTCTGATCGGGAGCGTGATTTTTCCTGATAAGAGCGGGAACGAGGTTTGTATTCTTTTCTTGCCGTTATTGGAGGATTTGGATGAGATAGACGAGTATAGTTGGGGTTCCGCCGCACTTGCTTGTTTATATAGAAATTTGTGTGGAGCATGTAGAAGGGGGAAGAGTGAAATATCCGGGCCTATAGTCCTTCTTCAATTATGGGCTTGGGAACGATTGAGCGTAGGTCGTCCCCAAATTACTTAAATTATGAATGAACAAGTGGGAGAAGTCTACCCTTTGGGCTCTCAAATGGTTGCGGGAGTAGATCCTTTGGGATGCAAATGGTTTTTGGTGGATCACAAGTATAAGGACCATAGGCTTGGTCTTGTGGCTTATAGGGATATGTTTGATAAGCTGACTGAAACACAATTCAATTGGCAACCTTATACACAAGACATCCTTCAACATCTTCCCGAAATTTGTTATGAGGACCCGGAGGAGTGGGTTGTTATCGCTCCTTTAATATGCTTTGAGATTGTTGAGACTTGAGATGCACCTACCTAATAGGTGTGTTAGGCAATTTGGATGGCATTAAACAATACCACCCGACTGTGACACGGTTCTTACCCTCCACAAGACTGACAAAAGGGGAAATAACAGATTTTGCAACCGAGTTTGCAAGTTATATAGAAGAGTGGGAAAATAGGAAGGAAAACATGTTGGAGGGGGGAGTACCATACACGGGATACATGTCCCATCATGATCCATATATGGTATGGTATCGGGAGCGTACTCGACGCATCGTTAGTCCTCAAAATAATGCCCTAACCCAAGATTTCATAACTGAGCATCACTACAATCCTAGTGCGGCGGACTTGGACGTTCTTGTAAATTTTATTCTTTTTTGATTCATACCTTTTACTATATAATTTTTAAATTTTATTCACTAACAAATATAATTACATGCTAACAAATATGACTTCTTATTCAAATAGGCGGGTGGTCACTCTTATATCTACCATCAACTTAATGACTATATGTCCACTATGCCGCCTACAATTGATCCAAACTATATGAATTTGCTACTTGAAATGCAAAATACTTCTCTTCATTGTTTGGAAAGTGCTCATTATGGACATCTCATTCAACCACAAAACAATCCCCATCCAAGTCCAACTCCTCATGCAACAACACAAGTTACAAACATAACATTCCTCTCTCCCATACAAGAAACGGAAAATGAAGCCGAGTCATCTGGTGGACCAAGGAGATCAAAGAGAAGTCGTCAAGCTAGAAAGTAGTGTAGCTTTTAGTGTCTTGTATGGATTTATCGTTTAGGTTTGTATAATATTTAAGTTTGTAAGAGAATTGAAGTTTGTAAGACAATTTAAGTTTTTATGACAATTTAAGCTTCCTGCCATTTGAAATGTTGTTGTGAAGAATGTGTTGTAGGAATAATTTCGTCTTTGCAAGGAATAGAACTAAGTCGCCATGAGGGTAAAAGACTTAAACGCAAAACATTCATCACAACCAACCAAGTCGCTCCCCCCAGAGCGACTTAGGCCAAAAACAAGTATCAGAATCAAGCAAGTCGCTCCCCCAGAGCGACTTGGGCCAAAAACACAGATCACAAATTTTCTCCAAAAATGGCTTCATTCTGGACTCTAGCCGCTCTGGGGGGAGCGACTGGCTTATTTGCCTTGTTTTCTCAATTTTGTACCAAGTCGCTATGGGGGGAGCGACTTGGTCTGAAATGCTGATTTTAGCTTTGTGTTTGAACAAGTAGCAGCTTAGAGAAGGTCGCTGTGCGAGGGAGCGACTGGTTTCCGAAGCTAGCTTCGGGTATGACGTGGATCCATTTTGGGATAATAAGTTGAAATTCAACCTATTTCCGTAATTATTTGTGTTTAGAAACCCATTTTGGAAAAAAACACTTGGTTCGATCTCATAACCACCCCTAATAGGTACTCGTAGTATCTAGTGTGTTTTGTGGGAACACTTGATCTTTTATCCACTAATCCGACTGTTTACCTACTCAGTATTAAAGTTTTCGTTTCTTCTTTTTGTACCCTGTCATTCAGTATTGTCAAGGGATTGGTTTGTTGTGCCATAGCGACATCTTAATAGGCTATCACATTTTGAGTGACTTTATTGTTTATCCATCATGATGTTCGTTTCTATGATAGACAACTATTAGTTCATCCATCACGATATTCGTTTGTATGATAAGACAACTGTCTTGTTATATCCCGTCCTCAAGAAAGAGTGGAGATACATGGATCTTGGTTGCGTAATGTGTTTTTGGTTTAGTAATAGGACAAATCTTAGATGAAGGATTTTCGCATGCCTTCTTCTTTATTTGTTTTTCTTTATACTCGTAGTTTACTAAAATCTGACGATGCTCAAATATGGTTGTTAATTTACAGAGAATCAATGGGAGAGAGTCTTGAAAGAGTCCGTGGTTCTTTTGATTAGTGCAAACTCAATGTCGACTTCACTATTGTCTCAAGTTGGTGCTTATAAATCCTTTCAAAACTGAGAAGCAAGAGTCGTTGCTTCGGTTGTGCTCTGTCCCTGGTTTACAAAATCATTATCTGGGCCCAGACAGGGTTTATGTAAGCATGTTGATATCTAGTCCTGTATCACCAAGTTCTAACGAGAATTACATTTTGATATCTGGGATACTGTACTTTGCCGATTGACTTGTCTCTTGTATGATAAAATCTGGAAACAAAGGAACTCATGTCTCGGTGTTAAATAGCCAACTGTTTAAATTCACTTGTTTGTCATGATGTCCGCCACATTATGTTTCGGGGTTGCAAACGGGTGCATTTTCCGGCAGAACTGTAAAACAGTCCGTCATCCAAGAAAGATAACTACGCTTGAGAAATACATAACTGTGAATGCACTTATAAACTCAAAAGGCGAACATAAACTGCTAAAATTGATAAGTTTCACAAAGTAGTAGTTTCGTTTTAGGGCGTGTAGTATAAGTTTCACAAAATAGTTTAAAGCTGGGACAACAGAGAATCTGATATGATATAAATTCGAAATTCTATAGTTCCTGTAATAAACAAGCGATGTAAAAACTATCCAAGTTTCATCAATTAGGCACCAATCGAGAACCTGACTTTCCAGTCAAATCAGTCGAGTCCTTGGTTGGCGCTTGCAGTTTGAATAGCAACGACAGCGAGGGTAACGAGTGACGCATAAATGGAAACAGGCAATTTCTGAATCACTTTCCCGACACCCGGGACCCCTTCGGTTGCTCTCTTTGTTGCCATTGCAACTGACGGAGCCACTACTAGGGTTATGATTAGTCCCTGGCTCACTGTATTGAATGTGTCTTTAGTCACTTCCTTTATGAACTTCACAAATTCTTCATGGTCCAGCTCACCATCTAAATTCATGTCACATTCCTGAAAACAGAATAAATACTCCGTATTTTAGTTGGCATGTCGGAGGAGTAAAGCTAAAATTGCTGGTTGTTTTCAAGTTAAATGAACGTACCTCCATAATGGTTTTAATTTTATCCTTGGGCGGAGGATCAAAATGCGGCCCTGGTAAATACTTATTGATGTCACTGCAATAACAAGATACTTAAATTATCAAAAAAAGCAAGAGCCACTGCCAATACGGCAAATGTATGTCTATCTGAAGGTAATGAAAACTGTATCACTCACTTGTAGACAATCAGGACTGATATATAAAGCTCTTCGAATGACAGAGATGCGCGTCCAGTGTGGTTGCTTACACGCTTAAATACCCTGTCGGTTATCTTCCTGATTTGCTTCTGCCTCCATTCCTTACCTACACAAAAGCGGAATGTAATGCCATCAACGGAGTATCCAAACTAAGGAATAGTCAGCACCGACAAGGCCACAAAATAGAAAAGGAAAATCTTTAACAATAATATCTAGCAGCATCAACACCAACATAATCTAGTGCCTCGAAGGCGCTCACCAACAGTGGGGGCAGGGGTGCTGTACATACACTGCCTAACACCTATGTTAACTAGATGGAGATCACACAAGTTTACCGAGCCATTTATACGATATGAGCATTGGAGCGTATTCCATCATAATGCTCAATCAGCACATTGTGTGTAGACTACGTCAGAAATGGAAACAATGACAATGCAATTGTAAGAATGATAGTTTGAAAGTTAGGAGCTTTAAATCAACATTCACGAAGTTAATGTCGAAACTTGATATTAATGAGGCTTTCGCCTTTTCTATGCCACTTTCTGTCTAGCTCAAGATTGTCTCTAGATGCCAACACATGGTATAAGTATAGAAGCAACATGAATGAAACTTTTATAGGTTTTATTGTCACTTAAAAGGAGGCAATCCCTGAAGGGTAGGTAAATAGGGTAGAAGTGCTTGGTATGACTCAGTAAAATTATAGGACATGGTGAAGTACTGAAATGCACCTTAAGGATCGGAAAGCTTGGTAGGATTATCATACCCGACTCTCACTGACCATGTTAAGTAACAGAATTTTGATCAAGCAAACATGCATCAAATTGATCATGGCCTATTTTATTCCAGAAAATCAACAATTAAATCACCCATGAAATATACAAACACCAAGTTCCGTAATGTCCATCCTGTTTTCTTATCAATCATCCGGAACTAACACACACTTTTTCTGTTTTTTCATTACTCTAACCAACCACCAGAAAATCACACATCTCGTAGCTGCTACCTGCTATTCTGCCTCAAAGTCCACTACGGCAAAGCAATAGTTCGGAACATGAAATTGTCCTATCCATTCTACTAAAAGCTCCTAACTTTCAAACAGCCACTCCACAAAAACTTGGTTCGAACTATCCTAACTTTATTGCAGAGGAACTAATGAGACACACCTCAGAGGAAACACCAGAATCCTATAACACTTCATAGGACCATTATAAGCTTATAACATCGGTGTGTACTCTATTTAAACTGTTTCCGCGTTTAATTCAACTCCAAATTGATCATGGCCTCATGGGTATATAATTGCAGAAAATAATACACTCGAAATGATTCGAGATTCACTGGGGTCGAGCGAATCCAGTAACCCAGCTTCTTAACTATCCTAAATCATCTGAAACCCTTCACAGTATTTCTGTTTTCATCCATTTTACCCAATTACCTACAAAAGTCACCCATATTCTAAAAATTACTCTCAAGTCTCAACTTAATCTTCTATCCATTTACTCAAGATAAAAGTAATCATTTTCATAAAAGCTCCTAACTTTCAACCATAAATACATACAAAAAAACAAAATATATCTCATAAACCAACAAAAAATATTAATACTAAAAAAAATATGATCAAGACATACATATAATAATCCAACTATAGATCACATGTTCGAATCTCCCATCTCAATCATTTGTTCGTCTTTTCAAAGGTAAATAAATGACTGAAACGAAATATGATGCAACATGGCATGATTACTTGGTTGTTGTTCAGTAAAAAGGTAAATAAATAATTAAGACGGAATTCGATATGATTGCATACCTTGGAGTTTGTCCAATAATTGACCCATGAGTTTCTTCAAGTGTGACAATGAAAATGCAAGAATTGGAGTGTCAAAGATATGAATAAGGTGAGAAATAATAGATGATTTCCCTGCAAAAACAATCAAGGAATCTGAATCACATAATACAAATCTTAATTTTCTATTGAATGTGACAGTTTGAAGTTTTCTGTTGATAAATGGGTCCACTTTCCTACAAACGTGGCTCTTACTTGTGACTTTTAAGTAGGAGTACACTATACGGTTTACCAATCACAACTTAATCTGGATTTGAATCGGGTAAGATTAGTAGATGAAAGAAATACGAGATCTTTGGTTAAACTAAAACAACCTCTTAGGATTTGATCTAAGTACTTATGAGTAACAAAATCATTAATACTCGAGCGTCACTGGGATTCCGAATTTTAGAACCCTAGACATGTGTCCTAATTGTAAAGCAGTTGGATCGAGATATAGATTAATGCTATCTCGACATAACTTTATAAACAAGATGTAGTTTTCATGATTAATAATCTAGTTGGCATGCCATTTACTATCCTAATTTTAAATTCTCAATAAGTCTCAATGTAATACTTATATTTCGACATATTTAAATTTTTTATTACAATTATAAAATATTAGACTCTCAACATACAATTAATTATATACTCCGTACAAGTCGGACAATTACAAGATACTCAGTTTTAATCTTTGATTTTCTTTTGTTTTTGACCTCTTATAATAAGACGATCTCACACAAAATATTTTCCAAACTAAAAAATGTAATGAAAAGGCCAAATGGAGAGATCAATGTTTAACTCACTATTGGGCCAATCTTACACAACTTTTATACAAACCAAAAAAAATTCCCAAAATTCTCAAAATTCCACACATTTTATTAAGAAAAAAAAAAAAACTTTATTGAAACCCCAAAAGATGGTGACAGTAACTGTCAGTAACACACTAGGAGCAATTACCATGGTGTTACCTAGAGCATTTACAAGACCCAAATTCCAAAAAAACTGTTTGTTCTCAATCTTTAATTACCAATTTTTTCATCATTTACCATCCTCATTTCAGGGTAATAATTATGGTAAAAATCCCACCAGGGTAAGAAATTTTACTGGGATTAGTAACTTTGAAGTGGGTGAAAACAGTGGGATTAATTTAATTAGAAGTCCTAATCTTGTTGCTTTAGAGTATGCTGACCTTAATCTTCCTCATCTTTGCGAGGTTTGTCTAAATCTTTATTGCTAATTAGCTTTTAATGTGGATTGTATTGTCATTTGTTTGCCTTTTTTATTCGGTGTGAGAAGTATTTTATTCGAAAGTAAACAAATGATTGGGACGAGGTGTACTAGTTTAGGAATTAGGATAGACCAATATATTGGGTGGTTGTGTTGTATGAAACCCACTTGAATTATGTTTTTTGTTAATGCATTAAAGTGATTTAATATATGATATAGATGAAATGAGAGATTTAAATGTGGTTGCATTTGACGGTTTCATGTTAGCCGACCCCAGATCATTTTGGATTACGACTTTGTTGTGGTTGCTACTTAATTTGATACAGGGTCGTGTTCTTTTGGACTTAATTTTAGTACACTACACTACTACAGTTCAGTTTAGTTTAGTTTGGCTTCTAAATGTTAAGTAATGTTCACCTGAGCTCAACTTTGGTATTGACCTCACTTAGGTTCGGGTCATGGAAGTTTTGTTCTGTTCAGTTCAGCTAGCTCAAATAGTTTTAGTGTAAAAGAACGAGGCCTAAATTTTCGTTGATTTATGTTTGACATTGGACGTTTATGAAAAAGATTGGTGCTTTTTGCTGAAATTGAGGTTCATATGTAGGGGGGAATTGAGTATTTGTGTTAAGTATGATTGGTGAATGTGTATGTTTTGGGTTTGAATGTAGGAGGTAGGTCATGTTCGGATACGACAGCATGTTAATCCTCTTACTTCAGCTTATTCTGTAAGTAAAAAAGACTTCTTTTTTCATCAGTAAGTACTTATTTGGTGGTTTAAGCTATTTTGGATTATGGATATCTTGTGGAAATTAAAGTAGTTTACGGGTCGTTGCTAATCAATAGGTCCCTGCGGAGCCACCAGATTGGAATGCTGTATATAAAGACTCTTCGTTACCTCTGATGGTCGATGTTGGATGTGGTATGGAATAACTATTACTACATTTTTCTCTCGTGTCCTGATTAATTTAAATTAGTAGAAAACTTATGACTGATGCAATGAACGAGCTAACAATATGGACAACCATTGTTTTGAGTCTGCTTTTATTATCTTCATAAAGAAATTTTCTTAGCTTTCATCCTTACATAACTGAAACTTCAGGTAGTGGCAGATTTCTCCTATGGTTAGCCAAAAAGAACATGGATTCTCGAAATTATTTGGGACTGGAAATACGCGAAAAGGTCTTCTATTGATTTTCTCGGTTATTTTTTTACTACCTTTTGTTTTTGTCACGTTTATTGAGTATCACACTATCACACTCTTGAATATCTTCTACCTTTGCAGCTGGTAAAGCGTGCAAATTTTTGGGTGAAGGAACTTGGAATTTCTAACGCGTAAGATTTTCAAACACGCATTTTAATACGTAGATAGAATTTTAAAAGATAACCACAGTTTGTTGGCTAATTATGTTTCACTTATGCCTCAGACATTTCATTTTTGCCAATGCTACAGTGTCTTTCCAGCAGCTTGTGTCCTCTTATCCTGGACCTCTGGTGTTTGTATCAGTTCTGGTGAGTTTATACCATCGCACTATGCTATGTCATGCACGTAGGGTTGTAGACAGTGATTCATAGAAAATTTATCTTAGTCTACATGTGTGGCGGATGCTCCTAAACATTGGCGGAGTTTAGTTACCTCAGGCTGGAGTCCGACTTCTGGTAGTTTGAATAGTTCATGTTGGACTACATTTCAGTACATAAAGAAGCATTTCGTTAAATTTTAAAAATCAAATCTGAGGTCGATGATTCAAAATTCAAACCTTGGCCCTCTTATTTTTTTGCTTCAAGATCCGTTACTGCTTATGAGGGTACTTTGACTCATAATTGTGTATTTATGTTCAGTGTCCAGACCCTCATTTTAAGAAAAAGCATCATAAGAGAAGAGTTTTGCAAAAGCCATTGGTTGACTCTATTGTGAATAATCTGTCATCAAGTGGACAGGTATTTTCCTTATAATGCTCTAGCTCCTAAACCAAGTGGTGTTAGTCTAGTGGTAGCCAGGTTAAACTTTGAAGCTTGCAGAAATGCAGGAGTTGAGAGGTCCTGGGTTCGACTACCAGCTGGGGCGATGATCACTTGGCCACTGCAGCCCCCGAAGGGGGTGGCTTACATGGTCCATGTGGTGGTGCGGGAATGCATGGGCCCGGGGGATTCAACCCCCTCGTCATCAAAAAAAAAAAAAAAAAAAAAAAAAAAAAAAAAGCAATGAAATAAAACAACAAAACTTTTTTATATGCAAAAAAAAGGCGCAATTAATCATTAATCATGGCAGCATGGGTTCAATATCAGGATCTGTGTGCTATACTGTAGTTACACTGGTACATTTGAAGTTACCGAATTAGGGTTTTTGATTGTTTGTCAACCATAGAGACTTAGGTGGTCAGGTTAAGGCTGCATGAAATCCGTCTTTGAAGGATAGCACGGCAAGCTCATTTGCCACTGCTTATATTTTTTTTCTCTATTATAGCCGCCTCAGTGTTATTGTCGTGTTTGTATCCACCGAAACTAAGAGATTTGATGCATTTAAACATATATCTAATCAAAAGAATTTTAAAAGCTACTTTGTGAGTAGGATGGACTGTTAATGGATGTGTTTCATGGTTTGTGGATCCGTTATTTGGACCAACAATTTTTTTTGGTTTAAGTTGGTTCACTATAGGCTTGTTTTTCATGCTTAAATTCATGTTTATCACAGGTTTTTATGCAGTCTGATGTGCTCGAAGTGGCAGTCGACATGAGAAATCAGTTTGATAGTGTATCAAATATGCTACACATTGATGCTATAAATCCTAATACTATCTGTGACCACGACGGATGGATTGTCAGTAACCCAATGGGGATAAGGACTGAAAGAGAGATCCATGCGGAGATTGAAGGTGCTAAAATTTACAGGCGAATGTATCAAAAGACTGAATGATGTTATTATTGGTTAAATCCCTTCATTCATTCATTCTTTAATCAATAAAGCTAACTAAAGGCTTCTCGTCAATCAATAGTGTTCGGACGTCGTAATGCTCATCACAAGGCCGCTTGATTCAGTGTCAGTCCGATTACTTTTGTTCCAACTCGTTGGGAAGTGAATTTGGTCACCAGATTCAGGATTGACGTCTTTACATGAAAGAATTCAGTTTTTTTCGTATGGCTGCGCAAACACAGCTGCATTCCATATTTGCAACACAGCCGTTTCAGAAATCACATTATCAGACGATGCTTTAGCTATATCCTTTGAGCTCTGATTGCAAGCCGGAAGAATGGGTGCTTGGTGAGTTGGTGATGATGGCGGGTCTGACTGGAGCTTCGCCTTATATTTATTTGATTTTATGGCACCATTTTCTATTTATTTATGTAATACCTAGTAATATTCTTGTAGCTGTTATTGAAATACTCAGTAACAGATTTTTCTAAAAATGTTTAATTGTTATCCATCTAGTAGATGGCTCTGACACTCTGACTGTATAACATCTGTTTATGGATGTGCAAATGAGCATGTTTTTTATTGCTGTATTATTTTCACCGATCTGTTTATATTCGAGATGCCTTACGTTTAAGACATTTTATGATTTGGTCGTATCAAATTGATTTGGGTTGTCTGTTTCGTTTTGGTTTTCGTTGATCAAGACATTTTAGTTCACTTTTATCAGGTCGGTTCTCTTTTGCCAGGTCCACCTTAAAAATAACAACGAATCCTGCAATACCAACAACAGCAGATACAAACAAGGTTTTAAACCTTTTAAAACTACTCTTCTCACCTTCAGTCTTCTTCTTAACCTTTTGAGCGCCAGCTGCAGTCGCCCGTGAGTACAAGAAAGTGCCGAGAACTGCAATGCAGGAGCCCAGCGCATTAAGCGGCTTAACAGGATTTCCAAACAGCAAAGCAATCGAGACAACAACGACAACCGTCTTCAAAGTATTACCCACTGAAAATGTAAGTGCACTAATCTCCTCCAATGCTTGATAAGAAGTCTGATTATACAAGTGATAAAACACTCCTGCTATCAAAACCCACATATAAAATGTCATGGAATTTCCGACTGCTGCGATTGCTTTATGATAACCTCTTCCCCATTGAGATCCTTCAACTAAAACAGCAGTTGGAAATAAGTAAACAAAAGAGATTATACTAATCCATCCATATAAATTTGACCCGTCTACGTCTTTAAAACTCTGCAAAATCTTCTTTGAGTAAATATTCCTGAGTACAAAAGCTGCATTACTGATCATAGCATTCTGTAATCCCTGCAAACTGAATGAAACATTAGTAATCGAGGCGAGGGAGCAGCCAAAGACTATGGGGAGGATTGACATCCACACTAAAAGACGGTAACTTTGACCGAGAAAAGTGGAAAATATCAACGAAAAGACGGGTTCAGCCGACCTGATTACATGGGTAAAGGATATAGAGGTGGAAATGTGGCTTATAGTGTGGAAAAATGCAGGTAAAAGAAGTGAAATTATGAAGGGTTTTGTGATTTTAGGACATGGTTGAAGCTTAAATGACCAACAAAAAGCGACCCAAATCGATCCGACTAAAAGCTGTAAAGAAGCTAAAAGCCAAGGAAATGGGAAAATGTTGAGGCATTTTTTGTAGTAAATAGTGAAAATAATGTTTTGGAAGCACCATAGTCCAAAAATTACAGCAAGTTTTCGGGTTTTCGAGTCATCAGAAACTGAAAGTTCTGAACTTTCTGCAGGAAATGATGAAAATTTGGTGATATAAGATCTGGGTTTTGATTTGGGAACTGGGATGTGGAGATTATTGTGGTAAGATTCATGGGATTTAATTGAATTTAATGTTAATGATGATAATGAAGATGATGAAATGAGGTTGAGGGATAAGATTGGAGGGAGATGAGAAAATGTTTTGAAGTGTTTAGAGTTGAGGGAAGAGAGGGAAGAAGAGGGGAGGAGATCTAGAGCAAGCATTTCAGTAGGGAGATTGCAGGAGATGATCACTAGTGACTAGTGAGTTAGGGAGTCTATATTCATTCTCGATCACACAAAACACACCTAAAGAAATAAGAGTAGCGGAGCCAGGATTTCATGTTAAGGGGCTAGAAGTTCTAGTGGAGTGAGGCGAATTACTAGTATAACAAGAGTAACTAAAAAAACGAAAAATTTCATCTAAAATTTTCAATTTCATTGTTCAGCGGCGACGACCGACCCTACTAGCCCCGCCACCGAATGTAATGCTACTATTAGCTTAATCACTACAAGAAAATATCTTCAGGAAAAAACTAGTATAGTATGAGTGATATTAGTAATTTCGGAGTGCCATTATTCGTCGTGAAAACCTCCAAAAACCAAACACAAAGATTCCAATCAATTTGTGAAATAGTGGAAGCGTGCATGCATACAACGACTAACCTGCCAGGCCGCCACACTATGATTAAACGATGAATAAGTACTTCGACCTCAAACTAATATACAACTCCCTCAACCATTAGACTACCTTGAATTTATTGATAAAGTGAAGTATTAGTATCTAATATAGCTTATATCAAGATATTATTCATTAGTAACTACAATTTACATATACTTGAAAGTTAAAGTATTTTATGAAAAAAAAATCAATAAATGCCATTTATTAAGGGAAAAAGTTGTGTAGACCTAACAATTTCATTTTTGCTTCTTACATAATTTCTTTTTGTTAAGGTGGAAAAAATATACGAAAAAAATTGTGCCCCCTTATACCAAATTCTTTTGTCCGCCCCTGGCTAGTATGTACCTGTATTGGGAAAGCTAGCGATGATGAGATCGGTGTAACGAGCACGGAAATGCCTTTGAAAAGCAAGGATACTAGCCAAGTAATTATTACGAAGAGGACACCAAAATCCTTGGTACTTAACAAGTTTAAAGTTACTGCTTATGGATGTCTTAGGACACCACTTTCTGCCTAGAAAATATCAAAAGTTCTATAGTGTCTGTCCGTCTTCAATGAGAATTTGTAATTATTTTAATAGCTAAACTTTACTAAAGGTGTTTGTTGAGAGATACAGAGTACAACATTATTTCAGAGCCGCTTTATAAGTACCTTAAAAATAACCTACCAATATCTTTTGACTCTACATCACTCATCCGTTGGAATATTTTTTTTAAGAAAATAAAATTCAATCCGAAAGAAATCGTGAACAAATGTATGAATTACCGAGAACAATAAATACACAAGATAGTAGAGATGGAAGTGAGCACGCGGTCCGTTTGGCTGGCACACCCCAACATGGCCTCATTTTAGCTTGACATGTGATTGGCATGGCCCATGGTGCAACAAGCCTTGGGCCAAAGTTTGAGGAAGAAAACCACGCTCGGCGCAGCCCAGCCCAGCCCAGGCACGGCACAACTCAAGCACGACACAGTTTGACACGACATGGGCCATGCCACTTTCACCTCCAGTCGCGGTGGGCCGGCATGAAGCACAGTGGGCCGACATAAGACAACCCGACATGGCCCACTTCCATCTCTACGTGTTAAGACCACGAAAGGCACAATTCTATTTTAATCAAATACCGACCGTAATTGGATACCATAGGAAAATATTTCATCATTCAGACGAGCTGAAGAGAGGAGCATGAGTATCAGTGTATCACACAATGGACATTACAAAATAAATTATAACCATTTCACTCATTTCACTAAACCTTTCTGGAGCGAGTAGCCCTCGATGTGTCTATCTGAGCTACTACTAAACTAAGATTCCTACTAGAGTAAGAGAATACACAAAAGCTCCTACATATGCCACAAAATACACAAATTAAAAGTTAAAACCCGAAGTCCTCACCAAACATCTTCGGGTGTTTCCTGTATATTCGGCCTCCTCAACTGCTGAGATCATCATTGAATTGGAGCTGCCCTCGCAAAAAGATGGCATAGGATGTGGATGAATGTGTTGTTGCCTTAAGTGGGATTATACCGTAAATGTTGTTCATAGAAATTGATCAACTGTAATTACAGGAACCAAATGTTAAATAACATGTTTTTAACAAGATATTATCTAGTACTTGTAATCTAGTATGGTAAGACTTGATGAAATCGAAGGCAAGCAAAAATACCAGAAGAGGGTTGGTTGCCTTGAGAAACTTGTTATCTACCATAACTTCCTTCCCGTCCGACCTAGAATACAAGATTAAATGACCATAAAACATTAAAACCCAAAGCAATAAGTAAAACAAATTGAAATTTCCTTTTGAGAGCTCTGAACAGAATGCCAAGGATAGATATGAAAATTGTATATTATCGCATAATTTCATAAAATCTCACACATGTATCAAAACAAAAAATGCGAAGAATTATAACGCAATAGGTATATGACCATATGTTTCTAAACAAAGGTTCGTCAGAAAACACGTCAAGCAATTGTTTCTTATGTCCAGGCGAACTCAATTAGCATCACTAAACATAGCATGAATGTCATCTATGACGAAATTATCGCTGAAGTCTCTAGGGAAGGATCTAAGTTGTATACAGCATAGGCAATCTCGAGATCTGGCGGAAGGGAAATAGTGTTCAAATAAAGTAAGTAGCCCACATACCCACATACAACTATACAAGTATGCTTCGTTCAAGTCCAAATTTCTTTCAGCCAGACAGAAGGATGAACTTTTTCATCATTTTGAATATGAACTCAGCTATTATTTCAAAATGCAACACAGTACCGCAGTAAAAAACACTTAACATTTCTTCCAAGTAAAATGTGGAGACGCTAAGATAATCTATTATCAATCCTTAATTCAACAATACAAACAAAGGACACCTCTTTTCCTTCGCCTTTCTTTTGTGTATCAAGACACATCCCTCTTTAAACTCGTATGCTTATCGCCTAAAAGTAAAAGACGAGAACGGTGCAAGTCTATTGAAAGAATGACAACCTTTGCCACATATACAGGAACAAGCGGACAACCTACTACATAGTGGAATCTGGAATTAAAATTTAACACTTGGCAAAAGCTAACCCAACATATAGAAAACTACCAGTAAACTGTAAAATTTTGTCAACTACTCCCTCCTCCCCGGACATTTGTTTACCTTTGCTTTTTGTACAAAGACCAAGGAGAGGGGAAGGGGCCATTTGTGGGGAGTGATATTAGATGACAAGTGAGCAATAATTCAATTGGAGCATCAAATTATCCATCGGGAGAATGCCTAATATAGAAAGGTAACCAAATGAATGAGTCACCCAAAAATGGAAAAGGTAAACAAATGACAGGGACGAAGGGGGTATCTAAATCGGTAAAGATGTGAAGTATACCAGAAAAGGCCACCACTTTCCCCATTGTTGCTTTCAAAGATTCACTAAAATTGCCTACTCATAAAACTCAACTTTTGAGAATTATACACTTCGCTTTACTTGTTTATGCACATGAAGATAATTGATGGAAGCAGGCGAATCATACCTCATTACCACAAATGTCACAGCAACATCCTGAATATTGTTTGTCACAGATGCTGAATAGCTTATAGGCTTGACGATTTTGGTAATAATCAAAGAATTCCGAGAATTGTCAGATTTTTTCTTTCGGGAAGCATCAGAATTCCCTACTGTTAACTGGTCAACTCTCTCGGAAGTGCTAGTATTCAGTGGTAAAGGGGTGCCAAAGCAATCAATATTGATTGATGAATCGGTGTGAGTAAACCTGCGTACTGAACCCGATTTTCTTCGTTGTGCACCTCTCCGCTGATTGCTTTGGCCAGCTTCCACACATGTAGACTTCGTGGGGCCTTCTACATTCAAAGGCTGTTGCAACGGTATATCCGAATTCCTTCCATTCGCATTTTGACCAGACAGCTGTGATTCAGAGCGGTCTTTTTCACTGCTAGCTGGCGACAATTTCATAGAGCCATTAGAATCAATTTTTCTGGAACCTCTAGATCTCTTCAACGTCTCTTCAGTCTTAACAACAATATCAACCATGCCAGATTGGGGATGAACATGATTTGAGATATCTAAAGTGGAAGAGTTCGGGTGTTCAAGGCTGTTAAGCGGCAACTTTATTGGTGATATTTTGCTCTTGGTAGCACCATAAGCATACTGCATTTTCTTCTTTTGCTGCGTAAATTTACGTTTGCGCTTCCTAGAACTCTTCTTTTGCCCAGACTGCAAGCTGCAGCCCACAGAGAACCGGTTTAGTGACCGATAGATACTGGGATAGAGGCTAACACAACGGTCTTAGATGGTGAACGTAAAAACTTATAAAAAAAGCTAAGGGACGAAAACAAACACCTCTCTTCATATGCCTCAATAACATCAGGACATGTTTGAAGATGATCAACAGGCTCCCAAGTGTTAGCGCTTTCGGGCCAACCACGCCTGAATCAGGCATAGAAGACAGTAAGACAATAATCTTCACCTATTTCATAGAAGAACCAACCATAACGATTTTTCTGAACAATTTTTTGTAGGTTTCAAATTTATCATTATACATTTATACCATCACCTCATTATACATAACTATCATATCCCAAAGTCGGTAAAAACCAAAAATCTTTGGCTCTATATTTGAAGCAAGTTGGAAAGTTAAAACCTAATCTCAAAAGATAGCCAAAGCACACTCAAGCCTGAATAAAGTCCCTTCTCAATTCTTATCAATCAGTAACGAAAAGGAACAAACATTACATTATACGAAATCATCAATCAATAACATTGCACTGCCAAGAAGCCGGCGAAAGTTACAACAACATATACACCATAGTAAGAACATTCCACCAATCCAAATATCCTATATTACGAGCACAAGCTACTCAAACCTAAAAACCGAATGCTCAAGTTACTTAGATATAACTCTCCGAGTTAGTCTCAGACTTTACAGCATAGGAATGTTAGTTACCATTAAATGAACCAAATAGCATAAAAAAAACCGCCTTAAACTTAAGACGATCATAAATGAGAAAAAAAGACGCACCATTTAATCAAATATTGCGGCACGCCCTGCACAAAGAAAAACAGACACACACACAAAACCCGAGTTATTCTCATGTAAGACCGTCTTTACAAGACTATTCAAACATCACAGCTTATTCAAATGGAAAAGTTAGTTATTGAATAAATTCATTAAACAAATTTCTTGTATAAAACCGTTTTACAATAGAATTTACAACGAAATAAAAACTCTAAAATCATACTAAAAAAAATACCTTACAAATCCGCTTTTTACGAATATATTCAACCTCAAAGAAACCGTCAGCAAGTTTCTGTCGCTTAATCAATTGCTCCGCCGTTGTCGCCGCCACGTCAACCACCTCACTTTCTCTCTCCTCCTCGTCATCATCTCCTTCATCTTCTTCTTCATCTTCATCTTCCTCGTCTTCGTCTTCTTCTTCGTCGTCGTCGTCTACCTCGTCTTCGACGGCGTCCTCAAACGCGTCGTCTTTGGCGTCATTAGAGTCGAAACGCTGCGTTTCGAGAGCTGACTCGGTGAGTGAGTGAGTCAGGGTGTTTGACTCGGTGGTTAAAAGTGCAGTAGTAATAGTGGTAGTAGTAGAATCGGTATAATTAGGGTTATTCATTTCTCTCTCTTCTGGTGGTCGTGACTCGTGACTTGTGACTTGTGACTTGTGAGTTTCCCAGGTTGTTTTTCGTCACTTCGTCAAGATAGATATGAAGGGTTATAAAGCGGTTTTACAATAAAACATTGGTGTTACGACTTTTTTTAGTTTAGTTTGAGTTTTGTCTTTTCCATCTTTGTTGGATTAAATTTTGATTGGTTAGTTTGATTTTTTGAATTATATAAAAATAAAGAAGAGTTGAATGATTTTATTTTTATTTATTTTTGTTTAAATGAGCGCATAATGTCGCAGAGCGCACAATGATTTTAGTTTGGTACTATAAAGTAGTTTAAATTAAATCGTGAAATGGTTCGATATATTTATGGCTTTCATTCCACCTTTTTAGCTACAAACGAAGACGGATATTATTTTTAGTTAGTTTCTAGGTGTCTCACTTCGCCCCTCTTAAGTACCAAAAAAATATGTCCCATTTCAATCTTTATGACTATATGTCTATACCCATGCGGCCATGCTAGATAAAACTCGTTTCTATTATTGAAACACGAGGTAATGTTCTTCTTCTTCTTCCAACCTTTCCAAACGATTTTTACTTCATTTCACAAAACACCGCAAATAAGTCTTCCCCCATCAACAACTTGAATCACTCCCCTTCCATTGTCCATGTCAAAACCGCCCTTTCCCTAATTCTATCTTTGGTTAAGCTTTATTTATATTAGGCTTTTCTCCACGAGGTTGGCAAAGCAGGTTAGACCCTATTCTTTTTTGTTCAAAGGAGATGAACTAAACTGAACTAAAAAAATTAAGCTGGACCAAATGAAGTTGAGTTGAACTAAAATTAAATTGAGTATAGAGCAAAGCAAAACTGAATAAATTTACTGAAATTAAACAAGAGAGAACATGGCCTTGGTACTTGGTAGTGCTTGAATAGTCATTGGAGAACTTTGCTTAATTAAACAAAGTTCTCTCTTGTTTGACACATTTGCCACGTCTAGATGGCAATTAACCAAACTGACCCGACCCGGACCCGATTCGATTGACTCATTTGCCAGGTCTAGATGGCAATTGCCAATTGTCTCCATTGGCGGTCAATAATTGTTCCAAATTTACGACTACTCTGCCTGGCACCTGCAGGTGCAAACTCGAAATATAATGGAGAAAATTTGAGATTGTTTTAAGAAGACGCTAACAGAATTTAATAACAGATGATTAAAAGATTATTCGAGAATAATTTATCCTATCATATAGTTCCTGCTCAAAAAAATAGTTACTACATTTATTAAAACAAATAGAGCTAAATTAACATTATGACGGCAAGAAGCGAGCTCTCTAATTCTCATCCTAGGGTTGTAATCATCCAGCTGCTTCAGCAATTTCTCCCACAACGACTGGGGAACATTTTTCTATCCGACATAAAAACTCCTATCTCGCAAGTTAAACCTTCTCATAAATGACTCACCGTTTACAATTTTATCTGTTGAGATCAAGAACCACATCAAACACCTACAGAAGAAAACCGTCGAGACTTCAAACCATTGAAGTAAAGCTTCATAATAAAAGCTCAATAAGGCTTGTTATCTAACTTGTCTCCGGTCCCATTACATGTTGCTTAACTAATGGTTTTACTAATTCAGCAAATTTGCCAAATTGAAGCCAAAAAAACGGGAGAATGCAGAAATATAAGCAATATAAAGCTGGGCACACACAAAGTCACTGACAGACTCAAGCAGTCGGCTTTTCCTCAGCGGCGGCTTCAAAGGTTTCACCAGCTACAAGTTCTGGGACCTCGTCATCGTCCTCCTCAACAGGATTAAGACCACTGCCATCAGGGTTTGCGTTAGGTCCCCCCTTAGAGAATTGCTCTGCCAGCTTCCTCAAATTGTCCAAGTTATCTGGTCCTGTATTACAAATTTACAAAGCACAGATATATTCAATAATTGTGAGAAAGAATATGTCACGGAGTAAGACCCTTGAATATATTGCATTACTGAAAGAAAGATAACCAGAGAGACTGGCTGGTAACGTACCTAATTGGTTGATTATTCCAGGGAGAATATCTTGCAATTCTGAAACAAAGATAACAGAGACGTCATATTAGTTGTATTTCCAAGGGTTTAAATCTCAATTTGACACTTCATGTTGGACTGCACTAGGTTGACAAAGCCTAATCTCAGTCATTGCGCCTCAAAAAGCAGTCTTAATCAATATGCGGGCATTATTTTGAAATCTTTTATAGCTTGGTCACAATGTGGTGGAGCAGCTGATACAGTATTTATCATGGATTATATGTCCTCAAATAACTCTCGTTCTAATAATAAATGATAGGCAAAAAGAGTACAAAAAAGAAAAAGTGCTTACTCTTGGTTTGTGGTGTACCGCTGACAACCCAAGTATTAGCCGCAATAGAAGCTTGAACTAAAGGGAAAAAAAACCAAGTATTGATTAGAATTGAACGATGAAAAGACACAGTGAAACCCATCATGACTCGTGGCATAGAACAAGTGAGCAGTAGATGTGCAACTAATCATAAAACAGCTTAAGCTCACCTTTAGGGGTTTGGAATTGGATAACCTGATCATCCTTGAAAATATTCACTTCCTCAATGGCAGGAATCGCGTTCACACCTATTCTCTTCAGAGTACTTTGCAGTCTTTTGTCATCCGTGGTTGTAGTTTTGTGTACGGCCTTCTTCTTTCTACAATTACGAATGAGAGTGTTCAAGATGACATAATGAAACCATATCAACAGCACGAGACACAATCCGCCCCCTCCAAAAATATATTATCGTTATACATCTTTAATGCACAGTGAATTCAACAACAAAGCTAAAAGTGAGCACAAAACCACGCACATGAATTTCTAGATCAACTATACTAAAAACACCAATCAGAAGGCGGAGTGTGAAGTAATGGGCATATCAAAAATACAAAGTAACATTGAATTTATACCTTCTCATGCTTCCCTTACCACCAGTGCGAACAGCACCGGCCATCTTCATAAGCTTCTCCACATTCATCTAACAAAAAGAGAAGTTGGTCAGCTGGCTGTAGTTCGTCACTTTCCCACTATCTACTTAAATGCTAAACACTCATGCTATAAATAAACTCCTCAGTGGACTAAAAGGGCTGAGAAATGTAAACTATGCAATTAACAAAAGTAACAAAATTCTGAGAACATATTAATCATCAAATAAAAGAGCACAGAGAAATAACAAAAGAACACAAAGACTCCTAAAATCAACTCTCAAGAACAAAATAATGGTTCCTAGACATAAAAGCACTCAACTTGACCACCTTTAGATGACCAAACCATAAATCTAGTGACATACGAGTAGTATATATTCCAATTGACCATATGCCCCCAATTAAATACCAATCGATTATTACAAAAATCATCTCTTTCGTGCCAATACTATACAAAGGTGTGGGAGATTTGACCCGTGACCTATCGTCACTAATTGCATACCCTAGGTCAACACATCATATAATTATCACCAAACATCACTGATGAGCATTCGAATACCACAAGGGCTACTTCATTTCATCAAAAGCAACCAGCTTTATCGAAAATATAGGCCTTTCGACAAAAACATGACCAACAACTAGGTGTTAATAATGGACGTAAACAGCGGCGAATTCTGAAATAAGGTGACCAAGATTTTAGCACCAAATATTGTGTTTAAATACTGCCACTCAACCATCAAACCACAGCGGGACGAGTCATCATTTCTTACCAAAAACGTAGAGTTAAATTGTCAGCAAGGGCCTACCCCTCTTCGATATAATTAAGGTCCTCCGCCAAATCAACTTCCGAGTACATTTTAAAACATCGGTAGGTCTTACTTAAGACCGTCTTAAGTTAAGACCTCTCACAACAGTTAAAAACCCTAAAACCCAATAATTAACAGCAATAAGATAACCCCTAAAAATGAACACCAAACAACAAATCAACAATATAATCGTAATTATTGGCGTAAAATCAACAATCCCAAATCACAGTAATCCAAAACCCTAACCCTAATAAAAAAACCCTAAAAATAATTTTAAAAACAGGATTAATGGGATTAAATAAACAACAGAAACGATAATAATTAATCAACCGAATATAAGAGTAACAGAGATGAGTAATTAACAATTAATGCGAAAACGTAGAATGATTAAGATTACCTTGAATTGAGATTTAGGGATTAAAGAGAGGAGAGAGAAAATTGAAAATGCGGCGAAGCGCAAAATTAGGGATTCGATTAATAGAGAAGTGTGAACTCAATGAAGAGAGCCTTGTAATCGGGTTTAAGTGAACTTGTTGAGTAAAATATGAATGAAGTGAGAAAATGAATGGATGATGAGTCTTTAGACTTGTAGATAATGCTCACTTTTTATCAGGCGGTCGTAACAGCACAGCGGAATGTATAATGTTACGCAAAATAGAGCTTAACGTTTTTATATATGACTTTATTTTCTGTTGGTTTAATTTCAACTCATTTTCGCTTATGTTCAATATAGTTCAGCTTCTTTCATTTTATTTTAGACACTTCTACGAAGCTAATGGAACTTGTCTCTATAGTTCAACATTTCAGGTACATGTATTCATTTAGTTCAATTTAGCCCAACTATTTAGTTCACCTACTTTCAACTCAATTAAATAGGGTTGATCTCAATCCTCTCCAGTAACCGGAGGGTAATGCTCCTTTTAACAGAGGAGTAAGAGGATAAATGCATTGTGTAATTACCACTTTACCCTCTCTTATTAGTTAAAAGAAGTAATAAACCCTCCAATTACGGGAAAGGTAATAAATCCTAAAAAATTGTATAAAAAAAGGTTAGCTTTGTTCATCGAGTTTGTCTCCCTTCGGAGGACCTATTCTCGTTTATAACCATAAGACGATATTTTGTAAGCATTTTACAGCCAAATGTGACCACTTTTGATAAACAAATTATCATAAGTTGTAACACCATTTGTACTCTTGTACCATTATAGTTACACTTTACGGAGTATCATAAAGAGATTACAAAATTCCGTCTAAACCTTAAAACGAAAAATGACCGCCTGAAACAAGAATTTACAACCACTTTATTCTAGTGAGCGGGTAATCTAAGCTCTCATATAGTGATACAAGTACGGGCTAAATATTCTTCATTTGCCACAATGGGCCCTAATTTTTCGTTTGAACCTCAAAATGCATGGCCCATAAGCTTTGATTTATTCGTTTAACCTTGACACGGCTACTTGAACCCGACTTTCTACAAGGAAAACAATGTTGTACTTCTGATAAATTTCGGTTAATTTCCTACCAAGTAACATGTTTCTAATTGTTTTCTTATCCATATGATCAATCTAATTTTCTTACCTTATAAAAAAAAAATGTTTTTAATTGTACCCAAATAAATAAAAAATCATGAGTGCATGATGAATGGTATAAAATTGAATTGACAATAACCAAAATACTTTTTCATATATTACTCTATCCAACCCAATCTATCCACTTTTTATTCACATGTTTAAGGGTTATGTATATTTTAATCGAGATTGAAAGAAAAATGAATTTAATCTGAGTCACAATACTTTACTAAGTTATTTCCATATCACCTCTTACATGTTAAATGTGGCTCATACCCCATTTCTCCTCCCATAATATAAACCCTACCTTATATATTGGAGATAATGATATTAAAACTCATTACCATGGTCCAACGCACCTTATTATAATATAATGCGTTCAAACCATCTAAAGTCAACTAATGGATGTAAACAAATAGCGCGTCCTTCTACTAAAATGGGTTGGAACGCATGTATTATGCCTAATCGATGCAGAGTAGGCGCGCGATTTAATAATATAGGATGCCCCTGCATAACTTCCTGAAGTATTTTCCATATAATCGATTCTTTTTCCCGAATTTTACTTTTAGCAACTCCTATGTTCGAAGCAAGATGTTGTCTAATTAGACCACGAATTATAAATGTCTGGAAGAGCTCTATTGCAATTTCACGAGGCAATCCACACCGATGTAATGAAAGCGAAGGGCCTACGACAATGACGGAACGACCGAAATAATCGACCCGTTTACCAAGTAAAGTCTCATGAAATCGTCCCTCTTTACCTTCAATTACATCCGAAAATGACTTGTAAACTTTATTATGACTGTCCCTCGTTGGTTGCCCGCGAATTCCATTATCAAGAAGTAGTAGTAATAAATGTTTTTTAGCAAGGTTAGAGAAAGAATGTTGCTTGTCGGACGTCAACTAGACCTATAGTATTACCAAATTATTCGACTTGTCAATTAAGAGAACATGGCTAGTAGATCATTATCATTATCATTAATCCTTGTTATAGGATAATTAAATGAAGTAGCAAAGTGATTAATAAATGTATAATCAACCAACTTATAGACATTTCTTCTATACCAAATGGTAAAATAATAACATGAGGATATTGCAAAGAAAGTTAACATATAGATAGAGATTAATAAATGATAAAACAACACAAATTCTTATACTATAAAAGACTGTTTATAATAGATATATCTTGAGCCTTGATGAAATGAAACGAGTCATCTGCATGGGATAATATAGAACTTGAATTAAAATTTTATTACGCAGAAATTTGAAAAGCAGATGATTTGATTAGGTCAGTTTAGTTCAAATCAAATAAATTTATTTCATTCGAATTAAATATTCTGTAATTAAAAAAACATACCCTAAGCTTGGATAAAAATGTTCACCCACTCGCATGACACTAACAACAAAATGAAAAATAAAATAAAAATTGAAGCCTAAAATTTTGGTTATTGCACCATTGACTTCTACAAAAACATTTGCGCCAAATAACGATTTTTGGACGAGTTATACAAACGAAGTATACATATACCTATTCTTAATGAATAGTTTAAGCTCAACTATACTTTGATAATAATTAATTTTCAATTTCTTTTTATTAAGAAAAAATCACTCCAATTAATTGCACTACAAATAATATTTAAAGTTTCAAACCAATAGTAGTGCTAAGGAGATATCTTTAACGTGACATGTTAAGGACGCGGCTAAGTATATATATATGCCAATGTCAAATTAAACGAGTTTGAATTTCCAACCAAAAAAAAAAGAAATCTTAAGAACAATACAACATAACCACGACCAATTTAATAATATAATATGTCTACAATAGGCTATATAAATATACATGTTGTAACGTTATGGATTCCTACAAAAAAAATTCAAATATAAAGTGATTAGTTATTTTCGAAAGATATCACATAAATTTATCTAGTTAATTATTTTTACAAGCGCAATGGCCGACGGTGAAGAGAAGAAGCACCATTTCCTCCATCGCAACAAGGACAAAGAGGAGGCGCCCAAGGACCCCGAAAAGGACTTGAAAAAGCACAAGCATCGTGAGAACCTCGGCAAGGCTACCGCCATTGCCGCTGGTGCTTATGCATTGGTATTGTTTTCTTTTTCTTTATTTTTTTCACTTTTGGAAATGTAATTGACATGATTAATATTAAGTCTTGTAAAGGTAAAACGCGTTACAATTATTAAACAAACACATAAATTGCCAAGCAAACACAACATAAAAAAAATGTCGAAATTGTGATGCCTTGAGACTAAAACTGGCGGATATGACCCGAATTTGACACGAAATCCGAATTGACACGACCTTATACAACCTGACCCGAATGTATATAAACACAAACTGACACTTATCCTCAAATAACTTCCCCAAATAACTTGAAAATAACTCATCTGGAAATTACCCGACCCAACCCGCCTCGGCCCGAATTAGTGTAAAACCGAACAACTCGAACCCTGAATTGACCCGATTTGATCCCGACCTGGTTGACCTATTTGCAAGGTCTAATTGAGACTCACCTTCTACGTTGCGTCTATATAACCTTGATTAAGGATACTAAATATCCTTGATAAAATGATGGAAAATGAGATAACAAAAAATACTCCCTTACTAACATAATAGTAAATTACGAACATTGTTACCATGGCATACGACTGTCTTACATACAAATTTATGCATGCATCAAATAAATATCAGCATATAACTTATACGATATGATTCTTGTATACAGCATGAGAAGCATAAGGCAAAGAAAGATCCCGAGAACGCGTCGCGACACAAGGTGGCCCAGGAGATTGCAACCACGGTGGCCGTGGGAGCCGGTGGTTTAGTGTTTCATGAGCACCACAAGAAAAAGGAGGCCAAGAAGGAGTTGAAGGAGCAAGGCAAACACTAATTTCAAAGCTAATATATTGTATTATTAATTACTACGAATTGAATGTGTTTATTATTAACAACTATTCTTACTCTATTATTGTTTTTGTCTTGTTTTTCCAATTGATGTTTGTATTTTACATTTTTAGTGTTTTTATTTACTAAGGCTTATTCAATTTTTTTTTTTCAATATTGTAACAGCTATTCTTACTTGTGAGTAAAAGGTTTCATGGCGTTCTGCCATTTCATTATCGACCCCCAAAACTAGATAAGTTTGTAAAATCTATTTAACGGAAAAAAAAGAAGGAAAAACATTTAAGCCTTGCGTAGAAATTTAGATTCGAAAGTGTCCATCGACCATCGTACCACATTAGGGCAGCGACAAAGCTACACTATGCCATACAAAAACATACAAGGTTCATGATCGCCATTTACTATGTTTTTTTTCTTCCTAAATTAGGGGTCGATATAAATATGAAATTCTTGTATGGAAATTCAGTAGGCATAAAATAATTCATTTAAATAATTGTGGAGTAGATATATTTATTTAATTCGACTATTTCAATATAATTGTAACGATCAAGGCCAGGAGTCGTTAAGTTAATTAACTTTTAACCATTTGAAGGAATTGAGAATTTATATGGAGTGTCGATGCCTTTATATATCTTGATTATTTACACATAAGAGAATTGTGAAAACTAAAGTATATACTGGTAGTCCAAAACTAAAGTATGTACTCACAAGAATCATCATATTATTCATATAGTACACATAAAAGTTCAAAAATAACTTTTTTCATTTTCGAAAGAGGCTATTATGTTGGAATTTCATCTTTGAACCGGTGTCCATCTTTAAAGAATGTTCAAGATTCGCAACAGCCAATTCATGCCCCCACCAACTCTAGTAGTACTCCGTATAATGTTTTTTCTTGAAGGAGTTCAAGAGTAAATTTTTGAGAATCAAACCCAAAGTAAACCGTAAATGCATAATATCAACGCTTCCACGTAACAAATGGAGACATCAAAGCCCATGTTGACTTGCCTTAGACACAAGGAGACATAAGTATCAGGTACACGAGTTGTTGGTGGCCTACACAGAAGATAAAAAACATCAGAACCACGACTTGTTGGTGGCCTACACAATAAGGCGTGGAAGTTCTAAAGCTCAAGGAAGAGCACCACGAAAGGCGACATGGATTTCATGATAGATCCGGGGTGGACATATGTGGGTCGTTTAGTGGATGTTATCAGGACTTGATGAAATTTATCGTGTCTACAAAATGACTAAGTCTTCTGAGAGATGTATCTCAATTAGGTTTTTAAGAGATAATTTTAAAAATTAAAGGAAAAATGGTAATATAAGTAATAAAATAGGTATAAATCATGATTAATGATAAGCTAGGTACAATTATCGTATAAATAGGTACATCAAACTAAATAGTGACTTTGGGAGACGGCCGACAGTAAAATTATTCAGGAAAACATATAAAGGAGTCTCTCAATAACTTAATGACAGACTGTTTCTCCCAAGTTTTAATACTACAAAATTTATCAAATCATCGATAGTTATTAGTTATTATGTATATACAAGAATATGCTTAGAATTTAATCAAAAGCAATTATAAATGACTAGGTCAACAATTTAAAACTATATAGTTGAAATGTTAATCCAATCATGTCATCAATAATTCATGTAAACATACATCGTGATGACAACCATTCTTGCATGACCCATTAACAATAGACTAAGACTAGTACTAAACAACGTGTAAGTGATTAAACAAATTATCAACTAACGAAAAAAAATATATAAAAAATACGTGTATCCAATTATAAAATCAGCCCTATTTTTAGAGACTATTGCATTGCAAAACTCTTAACTAAACTAAAGAAAATTACAAGACTATTAGTATGGCTGAGGAACAAGAACACCACCACCACCACCTCCACCACGAGAAGACGGAGGAGGAAAAAATTGAAGACCTCGAGAAGGAGTTAAAACACCACAAGCACGTCGAGCATGCTAGCGAGGGTGTCGCTGCCTCTGCTGGTGCTTATGCTTTGGTAATCCCCTCATCTCATTTGATCATGTTAGAAACTAGCAGTCTCTTTTTCAAATTATTTATTTATCTTTGATTAAAATATTTCTGAGAAAGAATAAAAAAAAAAATTAAGATAAAAAAGAAAACAATTTTATAATACAAGCTATATAGTTCGCCTTTTTTTTTCTGAATAATGATTCGAAAAGTCTGTCATGACTCACGAGGGTCCATACAAGTTACAACTATGTGTTATTTAGCCAAATCGTAGAATCCATGGCACGGGGTTGGCCCGCTCACGCATGGGTGAATCTAAAAGCCCGAATTAGGTTAAATCTCAAAATCAATTGATGACTATCATATATTATTCATGTGTGACATTATACCGGTACATTTTTACACGGGTTACATATTAGTCCACTTATAATTATACAGATTATATTCATCGTCCATTCATCCAGGACATAATTATACAAGTTAATACCAAATAAACAAATGATTGGAACCGAATATGGACTATATCTAATATCTGTATATTTATATTAGGCCTGTATAAAAGTGTATCCAAATGTTTTTGATAATGTTTTGATTACTAATGTATTAACTAAAAATGAAATTTTATAGCATGAGAAGCATGAGGGACACAAGATCAGAGAGAAGTTGGCGTTTACAGTGGCAGCGGGAGCCGGAGGAGTGGCGTTACACGAACACCACGAAGCTAAAGAAGCTAAGCATGACCTTAAAGAAGAAGAGAAGAAACAACACCCTCATCACCACCACCACTTATTTGGGTCTCATGATGATGACAATTGACAAAGATCAGTAATTATTTGTCAATATTATTACTACATTCATTTGATGATGCTTCCTTAATTTACTTCAATAAATAAATGACTATTGTCATTGCTTTTTTAGTTTTCTTCAAATTTACCATGTACAATCATTGTATTGTTGCTTATTTCTTGTATGTTTGAGTTTTGTTAAAGTTGTGTAATATTTGTTTGATGGGAATTTGTATTAATATATTTGTTGGAATTCCTTGTGCATTATACTCTTATTGTTTTTGCACTTTATCTTTGAGCACCTTCTTATTTAAGATGGTAATATCATCTTAAACTTGAAACAGATTAAATATAATGTATAAATATAAATATAATGCCTAGTTAAACAGTATAAGTAAACTTATCTATAATCGATTTATTTATAAATATATTTACCATTAATGATCTTTGAGTGGATTTGTAATTTTGTATAATAATACATTGTAGTCTTTAGTAATTAAATGGTGAAAAGACATAGTAAGACACTAGGACTCATCATTAGTCCTGCCAAAAAAATTATTGTTACAGCTTTTTATTTAAACCAAGTCTGAGTAACATAGAACAGAATAAGGGAACAATAGAGTTTGAACCAATCATAAAACAGCTTAATTAAGCTCCGCTTCAGAGATTTAAAATTAGATAACCTGGTCATCCTTGAAAATATTCCCTTTCTCAATTGCAAGAATCGCATTCTCTCCTATTCTCTCTCGTGTACCTTGCGGCCTTTTGTTATCCGTGGTTAGATGGTTTGGATATTGGGAGCCCCTTAACACTCTTGAAGCTTGCACATTGGCATATACTCTCTATATATATTATGAGAGTACACGATGGTTTGGATGTTGGAGCTAATTCATGTAGAGTAAGGGCTCAATTGAAATGGAGTAACGCCCTATAAAGAGAAAGGTGAGTAGTGATTCCCTTTTATGATGTACATAGTAACTATTGTTCTCTTATATCCTTTACCTCTGTTAGAATTACATTTATTCCAGTCAAGATGTTATCTTGATTATTGCATAGAGTTTGACTGGCTTGGGTCGGACATGGACCGGACAAAGGAATTTATCTTGATCATGCCTTTGTAAATTTCTGAAAATGCTTTGTCCTAGGTCCCTACCGCTTATTTTGCAAGCTAAATGGGCCGGGTTTAATGAACGGACGGCCCGTGAACACTCCTACATTCACGTATTTCTTTAGCATCACGGGCTTACAATACACCATAGTGGCCATCTCTTCAAGGTGCTAATTGGGCTTGATTGGCGTTAACCCATTGTCAAATTTTTGGCCCTTGAAGTATAAATAAGTTTTTTTTTTTTAATGAAAATTTAACGTAATTGCTCATTCATGGACATGTTTTACTCTTTCATGGACATTTTTTCATATGTTTTCCATGTCTTACCCTTTTCTAAAGAAAAATCTCTTTCTTCATTCTCTTCTTCTAAAATTAATCAAATCATTACCAATTACTCTTTATGAATCTTAATTCCTATATTAAGCAATTACTAATTCTTAAACTTAAATTCATTACTTAATTATGCAAGAATATTTAATATCAAAGTAGTTAGATGTAAATTAAATTGGGATAGATAAAATTAGGGTTTATGAAAATTTAGATTGATGAGAAATGGGGTGGCAAGGGAGGAGGTTGATGGTGGCTCCAGTTGGTCAGACGCGCTAGGGAGTGGACTGACCTGGTGGTCGTGTCGTGCAAGGGGCGCGCGGGGGTTGAGGGAGGCGGGTTTATGGTGGTCGTGAGGTTGAGGGCGGAGGTCAGGTGGTAGTCGTGGCTGGTTTGGCCGGACGCTACACAGGAGAGGGAAATGGCGGCTGGATCTTGGAGTGTGGGTCGGGTGGTAGTGATGGCTATGCAGGCTTCAGCGGTGGCACAAGGGAGGCGGCAGTGGTGGCTCTCGGATGGTGGTGGTTGGCTGGTGGTATAGTTGGAGGAGTGTAATTATTTAGAGTAATTGAAATTGAAACACACTAAAAGACATTAAAATGAAAGGGGTATAATGGTCTTTTTTGTCCATGATTGAGTAAATCATGACCATGAAAGAGCAATACCCAAATTTAATAGTCAAGTAATAATCTATGACTCTATGAGATCGTTTTTACCATAAAATTTGGAAAAAGGAAACATCCATTTGTGCTCTGATGTATTACATCAGATTTATTTTCGAGTTGACATTATTTTTTTCTGGCCTTTTAAAATTTATATGTTAAATTTATTTTTTTTGACGTTAACTCAAAATTAACTGAACTTTTATACATAAATTTTGAACAAAATTGAATTTTTTGAATAGTTTTGAACAATTTTCGACTCGGTACTATAAATCAATCTATAACTTGTCGATTATCATTATTAATAACAGCTTAAGAATATAAGTTGAAAAGTTAAGCAAATAAATGTGTAAGACCAATATAATAATATTTATTTTATTAAATGTGATTCTCGAATAATATATTTGTATGCATATTTTCTTACGGCTTATGAAAGATTAATTAATCCATAAATATCTCTTAAAACGACACTATCTGTCTTATACTTAATAATTTAAGACAAGTCAATTATATATATCACTTATGTGTATAATAATTTATAAGGAAAAATAATATATTTGTCTTATATAACAAATGTTATAACACTTGACTAGTTTTAAGTTTAAGACGGATAGTGTCGATTTATACGAGTATTGTGTCTTAACTTTTTAGGCATGAATTGTAGGTCTAAAGTAGAGGCTTATCGCCCGTGGGACGGTCAGCATGCAGTGGTTTAGTGGATGTTAATTAGTGGCCACCAAGTTGCTTAAACGAGTGTCTAGTGCGCACATAGTAATATATCGTGACACTTTTATTGAGTAGAACAACACAAATTTTAGATTATAAGAGATTTCATTCCGAGACATTTTTATAGATCTCATTGTACCTTAATTGTTCAAATAAATGACTGTAGGACGAGAAATGCCGTAACAATAAAAAACAGAGGTTAGATATACCGACTTAAGTAGTAGTGCCGTGGTAAGAAGCCACTGCCTTGAAAACTATTTCTCCGGTACGACCGTGGTGGCAATCAGCTAGTACAGGTAGTTCCCCAAGGATAACACTACAGTCTCCACGCAGCTCCGCCCACTCGGAACTGTGAGACTTGGAACGATAATAAAAGCTATACCCAGAAATATTAGAACGGAAGAGAGAATTGAGTGAGAATGTGAGAGGAGATAGTGACTGTTGTTGTGATTTAGAGAGCAGAAGGTTGCTGTATTTATAGGAAAATACAGCAACTGCTCCAGCAAACCCTACTCCACAAAAGCAGCAGCAGTCAGAGAGTGGACCTGTTAGTGCTCCTGAAAATCAGGTACTAACAGTCACTTTGACTGACTAAATCAACAGTCTGTTTTTCAAAACAAAACAGACTTACTCTTACTCACTCGTCTCAGGCCCAAAAAGATAGGCACAGCCCGCCGCAGGCGATTGCCAAATCCCAAATCAAGGATCAGGATCCCGAACCGGGCCGGGCCGGGCTCGGGCACGCGCGCGCGTGCGAGCTTAATTAAGCAACTCGCAGAGTCTCTACAAAAGACCCCCTTTACCCACTAGTGATAAGTAAGGGAAGGAGTGTATATATAAACACATACAAACTTCCTTTCCTCTCCTATGTGGGATGGTAAAGAAAAAGCTCAAAGGCTTCAAAGCCCCTAATTTCCAACAATGACCAGTACAAATCATAGTGGCGGAAATAAGAGAGTTAGCACCTTAGTAGGAGCAGTCGTTCCCTAACGATATACTCCGTAACACTTATAAAAATTTAGTACATGTATGAAAAATATCGTACTCCGTAATTTCTGACATAAATCCTACTTATGCGACTTCAAACCAACCACTAACATCTATAAGTCTTTACTACGTCATCTAAAGTAGTTAAATTAGTACGACATTTTTACAGTGTGAGATGATCATTCTATATATAAACCCCATTATACATTTATACTGTATTTACGGGGTATATTATAAGACGGTCTTGAATTGCTCTATAATTTGTAGGACATGATAGGAACGTAACAATGAGGAAATCAACAAAAAAAAATAGTGACATGCACCAAAATTATAGTCAAGACTCACAAGGTAACCTAGGGAATGATAATATCCTTGTCAAATTCGAAAACAACAACCTTAATCCCTTTTTAGCATGGACAAATCCTAGATTCCTAGGGTACGCATGAATGTTATACAATTGACACTTTTACCCTTCCTTTAACAACCCTAGTTATCCTTTGATAAGGGTAATGGTGGGAATTATCAATTCAATGGCTTTAACTCTTTTGTCTAAGAATAATCAACCTTATACGACAGTAACGACACACAATCGCATGAAACATGCGTATTCATAAAAATTTGATTTGAGTATTGGTTTTATGCAATGATGTAAAGTGTGTTTTTGTATTCTAAATTTAGACATTAAGTAAAAAATTTAAATTACCAAATATTACTATAAATAGAATAATACACTTCTTTTTACTTCACGTTTAAGTAATAAAAGTTATACAAAGTATCACGTTGATGTGTAGGAATGTACTCATAACGTATGATACGATACAATTTAGTACAAATTCCTTTGACAACGTTGATCTATTTTGAGTTAAAATGAATTGTCACACATTCATAAAAAAGACAAATAGTCCGCTGCATATATAAGCCTGAAAGTCTATTGATCATTACTTGATTAATTGACATTGGTTAATGTACAACAATTATTGTGATGTGGTGTTTTAAATATCGCAAGTGCACGGTTATCAAAGTAGCACTTGAGGGTCGATTTCCACGGAGAGCAAAGCGATTACTAGTCGGTTTTAAGGGATGCTAGCTAAGTCGATAAGAGGGGAAAAATTGAATTCAACTAGCGACAACTAAATGCAATAAATAAGATCTAGACTAAAATGCAAACTAAACAAATAGCTATGGAAAATACGGGATTTAATCAAGATTAAGGGTAACTAGGATCCGATCAAGTCTTATTCATGGGTTGCAACGGTGGGTGGTCTATTAACAAGTGGTGGAATGTGGGTTCAAGTGGGACAATGTCGTCTAAACTAACTACCTAACCCTCCCGAGTATAGGTAGCCTCTAGGGTCGATAAAGGGTCCCACTCCCATGGATAACCCCTACACGAGTCCAAGGCATTTCGGGTCGACATTTAGGTCCCAACTAGGGTCTTTCCCACTCCCGCGGATGAAATCCCCTAGCCAAAAGGTAGAGTCTCTTTTAAGGGGTCTCGCTCCCGCGAATGACCCACCTAGAGTCGATCCCCTAATCTACCCAAGTCCACTACCGTAAGCCCAACTCCCGTCGATAGCCTAAGTAGCCCCTAAGTCGGCCCAACTCCCGTTGATAGCCTCTAAGGGTTGAACAAGAGTCAAATAAAGGGTCAATACAAAACACTCAACCAAAAACAATCACCCATAAACCATTACTTGCTAATTCAACAAATCACCAATCAAAACCCATTATTAGACTTAATCGGACCCTAGAAAGGGTCACTACTCACTAAGCATAACTAGTCTAACATAAAACACAATAATAATTAATCTAAACATAAGACTAAACATGAAAAGGTATAAAGATTTAAACTTTAAACTAATCTATTACTAAACTAGAAGAACAAACAATAATAAATGAAAAATAACAATAACAAAGAGAGATGAGAAATTAAATACCAAACTTTGAATTAGAATGATATAAATATGGTAGAGTTAGTCTTCCAAGCCCAAAAGATTGAATCTTGGAGTGAATTAATCTACTCCTAAACTAAATTAATGGAGAGTTTTGAGAGAGAAACCACCCTAATACTAAAACAAATCTGAAAAATGGTGGCTCTCCCTTAATTTTGGGGTTTCTTTCTCTATATATATGAACCCATGTAAAATAACAAGGACAAAAATAATCACTAGTAAGTCCAATGGCCCATTCAATAAAGCACTCTAATCAAAATGCCAGCACAACATAATACCCAAATAACACGTGACAAACAATGACCAAATACATCTTCAGAGTTGAGACGCTTCATTGTGAATCGCACGGTACATGTGAGAATCGCACGGTCAGTTCCGCACGGTGGGACCTGTCCTGCATTAGTTGCGCACGGCAATGTTGATTTGAGCACGGTTGGTTTCTTGCACGGTCACTACCTCCCTTGAACCCGACTACATCGCATCCACCATTTTTACCTTCATTCGATTGATCGGAGTTTGAATTTAGCTAGGCCTGAGTTGCGGCGAGAGTGAGCTCCAATAACTCGAGCCATGGTAGCTGAACTGAGGCGATGATGGCGGCAAATCTGGTGGTGCGAGCGGTGGGCTTCCATTGTTGAGATGCGGGCAGCCATGGAGGTTCCTTTGAGGAGCTCCGATGTCGGGTTTTCGGGTTTTAAACGAAGGAGATGGGTGAAGAACATTGAAATGGTGGTGGGTTAATTGTGAAGATGGTTATATAAAATGGTGGTTAATGGTTCAAGTTTGTATTTGTTAATGAAAATCAAGGAGCTTGGGTATTTCACGGAGGATATTGTTCATTGGTAATTGAGAGCAACTTTGGAGTTTGCTGCAAAAATAATGAGGGAAAGCATGGGTTTTGGTGAGTTATTTGGCAACTTTGACCATGCTTCGTATACTCCATTTCATTTTCTCCAATTTTACTCTGTCTCAACTCGTCAACTCGTCTTATCCCTCGAACTTGTTATCTGTAAAATGAAATAACCAAAGCAATACCAAAATCCCGGAAACTAATATATATTGACACAAACTAATATAAAACCGCTAATATTCTATTTTATTACGATATGAGCGAAAAGTAGAAAAGTCGAGTCACTAATTAGACTAAATAAGAGATAAAATGTAGGGTAAAATCGAGTAAAATATTGTGTTATCATATTGTCTGAGACGATCTCATTATATAAAAAGACAACTTATTTATTAACACTAAATAAACAAGCTCTTTATAAAAATTGACTGTCTCACGGTGTGAAACCGTCTTATTCTATAGTTTGTGTTGGTTGTAATAAGTTGTAGCTTACTAGCTACAACTCTTTATTTTAAAAAGTCATTAATTTACTTTACTTTTTTTAATTTGATGAAATACCGAGTACATACTCACCTATGATACATATATATATATAAATTCCGTCTTTCTTTTGCACCGTATGTATTAACACAATAATAATAAAAGGTTACGTACACTCGACCTTGGTACATGCCAACATTTGTCATATATATGACTACATGGCTATATATATACGTACGTTCATTACCAAACAATTTCACCAAGAACTTACATAACTAAATCATCTATATATTCATCTTCACTCCCATTTTTATCTCAAAAAAATAACAAAAATTCAAATTAAAAAAAATGAAAAACTATGGAATAATATTACTAGTGTTAATAACAATACTAGGAAAAGCATCATTAAATAAAGGTGAAGATGGTTTTATTAGCAGAAATGGTGTAAATTTTATATTAAATGGAGAAGTATTTTATGGAAATGGGTTTAATGCATATTGGTTAATGTGTGAAGCTTCTAATATATATTCAAGACAAAAAGTATCATCTGCATTACAAGAAGCTTCAAGTTATGGTCTTACTATTGCAAGAACTTGGGCTTTTAATGATGGTGGTGATAATCCTCTTCAATACTTTCCTGGTTCTTACAATGAACAAATGTTCCAAGTAATAATTTTTCTTACCTTTTTTCAATATTGATCACCATTTATTTAATATTATTGCGTTTAAAATAGTCAATGACGGAGCTGGGTAGGCTACCAGGGGCGCCTGGCCTTGCTGGAGAAAGAAAATATCGAAATTTTTAGTTAAAATTTTTGAAATTTTTATGAGTATAACTTATATTATTACTTGTTTGCTCCCGCTGAAACTTTTTATCTCCGCTAATTTTTTTTAACCTGGCTACGGTAGTAGGAATTGTCGCCTTGCAAAAACGAAAATTTTGAAATTTTTAGTTAAAATCAAGTTACTACATTATACAACACATGTAGTTTCTCTTTTCCTAGAATTTTCGATCATGTTTTAGCTCCACTAACTTAGACTTGTGAGTTGTGACTACGTTAATGAGTAGGAGTCCATCTTGTAAGGAGTACGTTATTAGTCATGCAGGTGCAACCAAGTTAGGAAATCCAGTTTTAGAAACCTAATTAAGATGAGTAGATGAAGACTAATTTTCAGGAGTTTTCATACTCGTTTAATTATGTTTAATTTAGCATTTTTCAACTATTGTAGCCAACAATTAATCTCATGTGAGACGATTTTACACTAACATTGTATAAACTGGATAATCATAATGGTTATAAGAATCAAAAACTCGACTTTATAAATTGGTTAGTTAAAAAACATTTTACATACGCAATACAATTTTTTGTGGAAGACTGTCTCATAGAATTATTTGTGTAACGAGAACTCAATTTGTTTTTTTTTTCTTTTATGTGCTGAATTGCGAATCATTTTAGTTGTTGATTGAAATTTGTTTTATTGTTGATGAACATTCAACATCAGGGTTTAGATTTCGTGATATCCGAGGCAAAGAAATATGGGATAAAGTTGATTCTGAGCTTAGTGAATAATTATGAAGATTATGGAGGGAGGAAACAATATCTAGCATGGGCTAATTTGACGACTGATGATGATCATAGAGATGATTTCTACACTAATCCTATTGTCAAGGATTTTTACAAAAGACATGTAAAGGTAATCATGCAAACATCTTATTTCTCGATCGTGTAATTAATTATCCTTAATTATTTGTATAACTGTATGTAATTATGCATGTAATTACTCTGTAACTATTTTTAATTCACGTGAATTAAATTTTTTGTGCTAATTAGTGGGTAATCAAACGACCCCTAATAATTAGTTGCATGCATGCAAACAATATCTATGATACAATGGAAGGAAAATTGAACCTTGAACCATAGTTCTCGACATTTTAATTAACACAAAAAAAGTAAGGATTATTCCAGTCATAATAATGTCATGGTCGCGCTTCATCATATTCCTTCTGAGAATATGAGTAATTGTTAATCTTTTATATTCGAGTGTTATTAGCTCCATAATTTTATTAATCTATATCGTTAAGTAAGTTAAGTAATGAATTTGTATAAGCAGTATTTATTAAATTTCGAACCTTCATAAAATTATTTATTGGACAGACGGTGTTAACAAGGGTAAATAGCATAACTAAAATGGCATACAAAGATGATCCTACTATAATGGCATGGGAGCTCATGAATGAGCCAAGGTGCAAAGACTTATCTGGCCAAACTCTTCAGGTTAGTAGTTAACTTTGTTCAATCTCTATTTCAACCCGTTTAAGTATCTTTAACGACAATTTTCTCATGTTAACCGTCTCATAAAAAAACGCCCTGAATTTATATAACCTAACGTTTTGTGTACCGGTTTTCAATTTTCGTCAAATAATACTACAAATGATCGAGTTAGAAAGTTACACACGCGTCCTCTAAATATTCGTAAATATGGATGGTTAATTTTTTTTTTTTTTTTTTTTTTTTTTTTTTTTTTTTTTGTGTTGACAATTTTGATTATAAAGCCTAAAAAGTGTACTATGTGTATGTGTTGTTGTCATTTCCCGTGATTAGTCTCAACAATTCCGTGCAATTCCCTGAATATATGCATGTAAAGGTATTATGCTTTTATCATCAAACCTTTTTACTATTTCACCATTAAATAGAACGAAAAATCCACAAAACAAATACTACTCTTTAATTTTGCCTAAGCATGTTTACTTAATTACTGGGATTATGGTCCAATTAGTAATATTTTCGAGTTAATCTTTCGTTGAAAAGTTGGTGATTAATTAGTTGATGACTATTTCATTGTTTGAAAAGTAGGTGATCGATCGTTTTAGTGTATCTAAGTACCGGAATGACGAAGTTCACCCGACTCAATAAGTCTGACACGATATTTTAAATTAATAGACTCGAATTGCACGGCTCCACATCCAAAAGTTTTCGCTAAACCACACACAAAGTGAGCCGACCTTGAATAGTCCAAACAAATTATTCATAATCTCATTTCATAATAAGTACTCGTATCATCTATATTTGAAAAAACATGAAAATAATCACCATACGACCTACGATGACCCAAGCCATAATCGATTGAAAAGACCCGTGCTGTTAATATGAAAATCACCCTACTCAATGTGATTTGTATAACAATTGACTCAAACACAAAATGAAATGATAATAACATATACTCCGTATACTACTCAAAATAACACGATCTGAATTATCCCGACCTAGATCAGTAAGATCATACTCGTGTTTAATTGTACTAATACGCAACTCTAATTATGATACCATTTTTCTCATTTTTATTTATTTATATATCAGAATTGGATTGGAGAAATGGCATGGTACGTAAAATCAATAGATTCAACCCATCTTTTAGAAATTGGACTTGAAGGATTCTATGGCGTTTCAACACCAGAGAAGATCCAAATTAATCCTTCCAATTCTCAATATGGAACAGATTTTATTGCAAATAATCAAATTTCCGGCATTGATTTTGCCACGGTCCACTCTTATCCTGATAGCTGGTATTTTTCTTTACTATTCGCATCATCGCAAACACGTAAATAAACTATTTATTCTTATATAAAACCGTTTTTTTACAGCCTAAAGTGGGTTTTACATATTAGCTAGACGTAAAAACGTGTTTCTTCGATACAAAAATAATCCCACAAGTTATAGAGTGTGGATTTTGTCCCCCATTACGTCCATCTTGTGTCCCATTATTTTGCCTCGAGACAAATAACTATCATATTAGTTGGAAAGTCATGAAAAATATACTCGTAACATGCATGCCAAGATTTTTGCAAGGCAAATGTATCAAAGCAAACAATCCCACTACCCTATGTTGTCAGTGGCATTAGGCAAATGTGTTGTGGTATTATCAGACCTATTAATTATGTCAGAAATGATGTGTCCTAAATTGAAGACAATGAGACATGAAATGAGACACAAAAGTAGGACAAAAGATTTGAACTCTAAGAAATTATTAAATGAAATACAAAATATATGCAATATCAGGCCACACAAAGTTTTGTATTATATGTTTTTTTAAATGATTTTATAACGTGTGCCCATAAATTGCAAGTTAGGATTCCTTAGAACAACATTTACAGAAAAATTCGTAGAAATACAAAACCACTTTTACATTTTCTAATGAGTACTTCGTATTAAATATAAAAGATTCCGTTTAAGTAAGCTTAATATTTGCCCCAAGGATACACGATAGAAAACCCAATATTTAAGATTTAGTATTCTCTATTTAAAGTTGTCGATCTCATTGTCTTACAGGCTGAAATACTCAAGCAACGATGTTCAATTAACATTTCTAGAGCAATGGATAAAACAACACATACAAGATTCACAAAACATTCTTCGAAAACCAGTTTTATTTGCTGAGTTTGGGAAATCATATAATGTATCAGGGTACAAGCCAATTGATCGGGACCGGGTATACGATGTCGTTTACGAGGAAATATTTAATTCAGCCAACGTCGGCGGGGCGGCCGCTGGCGGGTTGTTCTGGCAGCTGTTGGCTGATGGAATGGACCCAAATATCCGAGATGGTTATGATGTTGTACTTAAAGATAGTGATTCACTTGCTCTAATTATTTTTGAAGAGTCATATAAGTTGTCTAAAGTAGGAAAGTGAGTAAAAATAAAAGTACTCCCTAGTGTTTTACTCAATAGTTTACACTTTCCAATTTTAGATATATTTATGTTTACTTTATCTTTTAATAATATTAGAAACAACTCCCTCCCTCTCTTTGTATTTTGATATTTATATATAAAGTATATATAAATAATTAATTGAGTCAGGAGTGCTAGGAATTAAACTAGAACTAATAATAATCTTCCCTCTGTTCCGATTAATTGTTATGTATTTATTTTGGTTCAAAGATTAAGAAAAGAAAGTAGAGTGGTTTTGGTGCACACAAAATCATCATATCCCACTTGTTTATTAGGAGATGACCCACAATAACTTGTCCTAAATTGGTCAATAACTTGCCCTAAATGTAAATAGATAAGTATTGATTATATTGAAACACTTTTTAATGAAAATAGATAACAATTAATCGGGACGAAATAAGTCTTGTTTGAGACGGTTTGTTGATTATATATTTCCGATAACAAATAACTTAGATGAAATTTATTTATGATTAGTAATTACACATGCATGTGACATGTTACATGAGACGATTTAATACATCATCCAATCTAACATTATTATTCACTCATTCCTCTTGTTAATCATTCCAAGCTTTTCTTTGGATTATAAGCTATTCTTTTGGATTTCTCCGGATTCAAGTTTATTAAATATATTCCATCTGTTTTCACTTCATAAGAACATATATTTTCAACACAATTGTCTTGTATAAAAGTTTTATCATCTTTAAATAATAGCAAATTACCGAAAGCTTCTTCAACACAACTAACTCGACAAATGATATTCACCGTGGTTAAATATTTTGTTTCGACTGAGAACTCGTATGTTTGATTACTACGAATCACATTTATTCCGAAATTCTTATCCTTTTTACGATTTTCCTCACAGTAAAGTTTAACTTCCTTTGGCCTACTATTCTTCATTGTTATTTGATATTGCTTTGTAGAACACCCTGCTGTAAAACACCCTGCTGCATAACACAAAGGGAGTGTTGCATAGGTTAAGATCACAAGTATGACAAAATAGTAGGAATAATTCATCTTTTGTTTGTGTGTAATTGTCTTAGTAAAAACAATTGTGCCTAAAGTATATATATATATAGTGTGGGATTATTGTATTATGTCCTAATGTGCCTAAAGTATATATGGTACGGAGTATCATTTTAGGGTTTTTTTTAATTTTGTATAGTTAAATTAATGTAATGTATGTATCAAGTTTGATATGTAGAAAACTATTATTGGATGTTTTTGTGGACACCCGCGAACGCGATGCTCCATCACGGGACCCGACAGGCTATATCGACCGTTGTTAAGACATAGTTCGACAAACCGACATGCTGGTTTAACTAAATATTTTGTTATTCTCGTATAAGGCTGTTTTTTTTTACAGCCCGAAGTGAGTTTCACATATTAGATGTAAATATATATTTGGTACACGGCAAATCCTACAAGAAATAATTAACGGAATTACTTTTTCACATACAGATTTTACTCTGGCTTTCACATACAACTTTTACAACATTGCTCCGGTCATTTTTTACTCTCACCCAATCATTTTTTTTCATCATGTCTATTTTCATCTTCCATCACCATGTCCGATTAGTCGCCGGAAAACCTTCCTCCGGCCGACCAAACAACGGCTGACCTCGGCCAACCTGCCCTGCCTTGCACTACCCCTCATTCTCCTGCACTCCCATCTCCGACCATCTACTCCGACCACCACTATACATGTCCCAGACCACAAACAGGTGGTAAACCACCCAGACTCTAGTCTTTCAAACCCTCGCACCACAGCCGCGGCGTCACTGCACCACCCTTTAGCCGCCCCGCACACCCAGAGCAACCGTCAACGACTTTAATTTATCCACTGTGCCTTCCACCACCCATAACACTATTGTTCAGAATATCAATTTCAGTATAAAAAAAATTAAACCTAATAATTTCAATAAGACGTATTAATAATCGATAATAAACAAAATGAATTCACTAATCAGAGAATTATAATCCATTGTTAAAGCATTTAGAATAATTAAATTCGTTCAATATTAGGGAAAGATGTATATGTAAGAGTTGTTTGATTATGTTTTAGAAAAAAGGGTATGACATGAAAACTTTATGAAAAAGTGTATGTGAAGCACGTCTCATAATTAAATGAAGTACAAAATACTTTGAAGCGAAGGCAGGACACTGCGAGGTGGGTAGTTTATCTGGGGCGGATGCCTCCTAAAGAGTAACGGAGAATGTATTAGTCAAATGACTAACACACCCTTCATACTAATAAGGGAATAGTAGCTTCCTCAGTTTTGGCTTTTAAAAGGTAAGGAATAAGCGGTGCACATAATTGTTATATGACTTATAATTAAATCTCTTAGAAAAGAGTTTTGTTTAGATTGAGTAGAATGTAAAATGTAATAAAATTCATGATTGTAGCATTGCAATATAAAATAAACAATTGGTCAACATCTAGTTTATATAATATACTCCGTATATATTAAAAAATTATTTCATTCGAATAATAACATTATTTTCCTCTCATTTCTCTCGTCAATTATTCCCAAGCTAACCTTTCGGGTTTATTCGTATTCGAGGTCATTAAATACATTCCATCTATTTCTGCTTCATAAGCACATATATTTTCAATACAAGAGTGTTTTATTAAAGTTTTATCATCTATAAATACTCGTAAATTACTAAAACCTCCTTGAGAACAAGTAAATCGACAATAGATTTCTACTTTGCCAATAATTTTTGTTTTCACTGAGATCTCGTAAAGTTGATTATTATGAATCACTTGTGCTCCATAATCGTTATTCTTTCCAAAATTATTCTTACAATGAAGGTTAAGTAGTTCATTTGGCATCATATTCCTAATTGTTACACGATATTTTTTTGGAAAACATCTTCCAAAGCACCCTGCATAATAACACATAGGAAATATTGCATAGGTTAAAATCACAAGTATAACAAAATAGTTAGAATAATTCATTTTTTGTTTGTGTTTAATAATTGTCTTAGTAAAAAAAAATTGTGGATATGAATAAAGTGAAATACTATGTTTAGAATCGTCCTTTTATATTATATATATAGTTTAAAATTTTGTACTTATGTCCTAAATTGGCTGAAGTATGATATCGTTTTAGGGTTTTTAGTTTTCGATAGTTAATAAATGAAATGTGTCAAGTTTGATATCACAAGCCTCGAGAAGATTCATCTTATTTTTGGATAAATGGATACGTAAATTAGATTAAAAGCAGGGCAATATAGTTCTGATGATTATTTAGAGAGGTTGTCGTCTAGGGCCTAAGCTTAATCGAGACCATTTATTTTCAAAAATTATTGCATAATAGACTAACCTAATAAACAGCACAAATTCTCATTTACGACCGTCGCATATGCGACGGTTAAGTGTAACCACTTTTTGATAAATAGTGACCATTTATTAATAAAAAGTAACCATCTTTTATGACTTGAAAATAACATTTATTATCAAGGCAGTCACTATTTAACAAAAAGTGGTCACATTTTGCAAAAAAGTGGAGAATGAGGTCGTCGCATAGGAGACTTGCTAAATAAACAGAGGCTTAGTTTAATTTCTTAGCAAAAATACTAAATACAAATCTTATGTTCAAAACTTAATACTCTCTCCATCTCATGTTGTAAGGGGTTTTAGGAAAAAAATTAAGTTGTCCGTTTATATATATAACTAGTTTTACACTCGTACAAAAGATGTACATGCTGCCTTTAAAATATGCAAGCAAAATATAAGTCTATCAAAATTATCAATTTATGTTATATAACTATATGAGTTTATCAAAATTTTGTAGAAATATATCTCCTATATTTTTAAAAATTATATAAATGTTAAATTAGTTGTCTAAAATAAAGTATAAATAAAACAATCACTATTATTGAATCTATATGCTACGTTTATGTGTAAAATATTATTTTCTTTTGCAGAGTTTTGACAATTAATCGTTAAAAGTAGGGGTGAGCATAACCGGGTACCGTTTCTAAGGCCAAAAATTAATACCCGGATACGACCCGGTTTAACCGGGTACCCGGTTTCCGTATACCCGGTTAAACCGGGTACCCGAAAACCGTATACCCGGATCCGGTTTAATTAATAATGGTCAAAAATCAAAAATTGATTTCACAAAATTAGTAACGACCCACTACTACGATGCCTATATAATCTAGTAGGCCTATTATTACAAAGCATAACAACTTGCAAAATTAGTTTTGAGATGACAAAATTCAAACTTTCATCGCTTCACATAAAACTTTGACGGCCACAAAGTAGTTACATACATTGCAAGCAAGTTTCACATCCAAAGATTGACCCACAAAGTTTCACACAAATAGTGCATATCAAAACCAAAGTTTCACATACAACTTTTTTTTTGGTATTTTTAATTAAACCGTGTCAAAAACCGTATACCCGGTTTTGATTTTCCCGACCCAGACCCGGTACGGTTTAATTAAAAACCGTATCGTATACCCGGAAATTCGTATCGTATACCCGGAAATTCGTGTAATTACAACCGTATACCGTATCGTATCCGTATATTAAAACCGTATCGTATATTTTTGCTCAGCCCTAGTTAAAAGCATAAGTTACTTTCATTCAGTCCGGATTTAATTAGATTTCAGGTTTCAAGCTGGAACGGGACAAAGACCAAAATTTTTTAAAACCTAAGGACCGTATATCCGTATGGACCTAAAATAATGCTGTCTGGGTTTTATTCAGGTTTAAAGGTTCGATTCGGTTCGTCTTTACAGTTCAGACCTTAATAAAAGACCGATGGAGTGTGATCAACCAATGTTTATAAAGGTAATGCAATAAAAAAAAGGGTAAAAGAAGAGAATAGACTAATGCACTCTTTTATACTTAGGAGGTGCATATATATATATGTCTAACACACCAACTCTCTTATAAAACCGTCCTATAATATAATTGAGACTGGCCTAAAAAAAAAAGAAAAACCCGTAGATAACTTATAATCTCATTTGTATTTTAATTTTATTTTAATAGTCCGACAGAACTAACATATTTAAATGTACAAGTTATCAATATAAACTTCCAGGTTATCAAAATAAAATATATTTTTTAAAAATTTATTATGTAGTCTATTTAGACTTTTGATTATTGAGTTACTCTTATATGTAATGTGATCTTACACAACAATTTGTGTAACATTCCTTCACTCATTTCACTCATTAATTACTTCCCCAAGCTAACCTTTTGAGATTTTTTGTATCCGAGGTTTTTAAATACATTCCATCTATTTTCGCGTCATAAGAACATATATTTTTATCACAAGAGACTTTTATAAAAGTTTTATCATCTTTAAAAACTAGCAAATTACTAAAACCACCTTGAGAACAATTAACTTGACAATTAATTTTCACTTTGCCAATAACTTTTGTTTTCACTGTGATCTCATATACTCCCTCCGTGCCGGTCATTTGTTTACCATTTCCATTTTAGGGTGTCTCATTCATTTGTTTACCTTTCTATATAAAGATGGTAATCTATGAGTAATATGATCACCCAATAGGATTATTGTCCATATGTCATCTATCAAGTACCACCACAAATGGTCCCCTACCATTTCCTTAATAATTGTGTCAAAAGCAAAGGTAAACAAATGACCGAGACGGAGGGAGTATATCATTACTAGGAATTACTTGTGCTCCATAATCGTTATCCTTTCCACTATTCTTCTTACAATGAAGGTTTAGTTCATTTGGCATACTATTCCTAATTTCTACACGATATTCTTTAACAAAACAACCTCCAAAGCACCCTCCATAACACAAAGGAAATGTTGCATAAGTCAAGATCACAAGTATGACAAAATAGTAGGAATAATTCATCTTTTGTTTGTGTATAATGTTCTTAGTAAAACAAATTGTGGGTATGGATAGAGTGAATGAATATGCTTAAAATCACCCTTTTATATAGTGTAGGGTTTTTGTTCTATGTCCAAAATTGTGTAGAGTATGATACTCTCTCATATCCATCAATTCAATGTAACCATTTGTTTTTGAGTGTTTTTTAGACGATGTTTTAACTACATTTTTCTTCATTTATATATAAAGAATTTTTCTTCAAAAATTATAATGTTATGAAAGATATTTTTGTAGTAAAATTAAAAATGTTACTTTTATCGTTCAAAGTTTTATATTTTTCGATATATAAACGGTCAATGTTTTGAAAGTTTGAACCCTAAAAAGTAAATATGTACATTGAATTGGAAAGGAGGAAATATCATTTTAGGGGCTTTAGTTTTCTATATTTAATAAATGAAATGTGTCAAGTTTGATATCACAAACCTCGAGAAGATTCATTTTCTTGGTTAGAAAGGATTCGTAAATTACATTCAAATTAAATTCAGGCAAGTTTATAGTAGTTCTGAATTCTGATTATCACTTTTTCAAAAGTTATTACATAAGACTAACCTAATTAATAACAGAGGCTCAATTTAATTTCTTAGCAAAAATACTAAATATATAAATCTTATCTTCAGAAGTTAATACTCTCTCCATTTCATGTTGTAAGAGGTTTTTGGAAAATCAAATTGTTCGATTTATATATATATCACTCGTTTTACACCCATAAAAAAGATGTACGGGCTACTTTAAAGTATGCAAACAAAATATAAGTTTATCAAAATTATCAATATAAGTTATTTTTATATACTCGTAGTAAACCGCAAAGAAGTAAAATATAATATAAAGCGTACTAAAAGTGTCGACAACTAACTTATTATTAGGGGAAAGAACTATATAAAATATAGGTAAATTAACCACTTATCATATAACTATATAAGTTTTTCAAAGTAGTAATAACTAGGGAAACTAGATGATTTAATCTATTAGAATTTGTGGAAATATATGTCCTCTATTTTTAAAAATTATATAAATGTTAATTTAGTTGTCTAAAATGAAGTATAAGTACAACAATCACTATTATTCTTTTGAAAAGTTTTGACAATTAATCGTAAAATGCATAACTTACGTCGATTCAGTCCTTGTCCGGACCTAAGGTTTCTGATCTTAGGCTGGATTGAGACAAAGACACAAAATCTTAAAAACTAAGGACCGTATATCCGTACGAACCTAAAGCAATTCGGTTTGGATCCGATTCATGCTTAAAGGTCCGATTTGGTCTAACATTACAATCCATGCCTAATTTTGCCAAGCTCTTAGTTTATAGATTTTGTGCCCTCCTCCCCCAAATTTGTAATGCCTTTGGGTGCCATTTAACACCAAAAAAAAAAATTGGTCTTTTTTTAGATGACCTATTTTATCTGAATCAATAAGAAGGATTTTTGATACAATTTTACAGACAAATGTACACACTTTTGAAAAATAAGTTATCATAAACTATAAGTTTATAACACTAACTAAATCATTGTGATTATATTTAAATATAAAACTAGTTTTAAACCCGTGCAAATTGCACGGGTCGCTGTTTTATTTTTTTATTATTATTAAAAATGCGAAAAAAATAATGATTTTAATTTTTATTAGTCATATTTAATAGTTAGATTTGTATTGTAATTCATTTGCATCAGCAAATTTATAGATTGTGAACATATTACATTATTTCAAATATAACGACTGCATTTATTTTTGTACATATTATTTAAAATATAATAGTATTTAAATATAAAATATTATGTAAAAATATATTTATCAAATAATTCAGTTTTAAAATAATACTCTGTAGTTTTACATGTCATGAAATTTCATTAAGCAGTATACCATAGTTTACGTATAATAAAATTGTATCATATATATTGGTTTATCATACAGCATATGAACTTATGGAGTTATACATTTTGGGTATCATAAAATAATAATTCGAATGTTGGTCGATATTCATTATCACATTAATTATTATTATTATTATTATTATTATTATTATTATTATTATTATTATTATTATTTTATTATTATTTGTATTTGGGTTAAGCCATGTACTCGATGTAAACCTGTCAAAACCTATCCGGGCCTGTAAACCCAATCCCTTTGTTCAGGATCAAAGATTTGTAAATCTCGACTCGCGGGCCGATCGATTGTCCTAAATCCGAAATGACACGTTATTTTTAAGGCCCGACCAATCGACCTGTTTTGTCAAAGATCAATAAAAAGGTAAGATTTAATTTGACCCGTTTTGTAAAAGATAAATAGAAAAAGTTAACACTTTCCTAACTCATATTATTATGACCCTAATCATATGATTTGACCAGATCTCTATTCTAACCTGACTTGTACGACCAACCCGACACTTGACTTGCCCAACTTATTTGACTCATCTGAATTTTATTTAACCTGTCACAAACTTGTAACGAATATAGCCCGTCACAAAGAGAAAATGAGAATCCAATATGATTTATATATAACTATAAAAGTAACCCTACCCATATAAATGAGTGGCCCATGATAAATAACATTACCATATAAATGCTACCCATAAGATAAATTACCCTGTGCGCCTGTCTCCACCCTTACTCACACACCAATATATTATCCATTCACCTTAAATAAACACTTACGCAACTCATTCATTGCTTTTTTTAAATTTTAATAATTGTTTCACTAAAACAAAGTAAAAAAAACTCAATATTTTTGTGCCTCTTTCTCAATCCTCTTAAGCCTCTCCCTCTCGCACAATACCACTTTCAAATCTTCAACAAAATTTAATATTCATGCATGAAGTGTAGATTATAAGGATTTCAATTGTATAGATCATTTTGCGGATAATTTTACAGACGGAATTATTTTGGATTTATTTTTTTAGATACGGGTTTCTCTGGTCGTTTTTTTTCCGTCTTTTAATTTTAATATGGCTTGTAATTAATCATAAACATTTATGTGATATCGATTGTATATCTCGATATCAAATTTTGCAATTGTAGATTTACTTATCATCAGATAAGCAAAGATCATAAACAAAGTGCGAAGAAAATAAATTTTTTTTTTTCTGATTTTGATCAATGTTATAAAATTTGTAAATTACAAAAATGTCTTGCTATACTGAAGCATGCAAATTATCATAAGGCAAGGAAATTAAAGGAGGTAGAAAACGTGGGTGAGTAAATTGTGGAGAAAAAGTTTGATCTTTGAAAAATTGACTTTCAACCACAAGCTGACAACTCAGCTTTGTGGTTGTTGCTTTCTTAAATAAGGATTGTTACAAAATCTCGTTTTATTTATTTCGGATGGAATAGTATATTGTCGTTGTTTGTGTGATTACTCGTGGCTTAATAATTGACCGAACACCACATGTCATCTTCTCCTATTGCTAGATGAAGTCTGATCAATCAATCAATCAAATTATTATTAAGGTGAAACAGTAAAAAAAAAAAGGGTAAAAGAAGAGAATAAGCGGAGAAAATACCACGTTAGCAACATTTTAAACTGTTCTTTTTCCTTGTTTGAATTTTAACGGTTCATGAATCCTGATAATTTTAGGTAAGTGTTCTGTCATATGTCAATTTTACAGCATCTTTATTGGGCTTGTTTGGCCCAAATTAGAATAGGCTACAAAAAATAAAGGTCCAACCCAGATAGTCATGTGGGTAGGAAGTGTACATTTGTATGGTGCTTACTAGCCCATAGGTAGCATTAAATTGGCCCGATAAATAATAAATCAATAGCACCATAAATAGATGGATTGTAGGACATCAATCAAACAGAAAGTCTCTTTTAAGATGGGTTTACCTGTCTTAAGCTTAAAACGGGTCAAGCCTATCTCTTAAAGAGCAAGTGGGGGGCTATATTTGCCTCCCATTTGCATCCGTCTTAAATGAGAATTTGTGTTAATCAAATAAATAATGTAAAGAGGTTTTGGCAATAATCAGATGAAGTAGAGTGAAAGAGAGTGTATTATAAATTTAGAGAGTAGAGAGTTGATAATATAAGTAATTCCTTAACTTATAACATGGTATGTACACTTTTATTCATATGGGACACTCACATAAAGCTGACAAACTTGACATGACTAGCACGAAAACCGAACCGATAGATACCGAAAGTTTAGCAACCTGAAATTGTCCCAACTCGTTTGACACCCGACACGCAATGCGATCAGATGATCAGTGGCCTGAACCCGACTCCACCCGATATGACTCGGCCTGATATTGACCTGATAAGGTTAATGAACTGACAATTATTAATCTTACTATTGATAAAAATAAATGCGATTTTGGTGTTACCTTGATGCGTTTTACTTAATAACAAAGTAACTAAACCAAATCTATTCTCAGTCTAACCCTGATCCCAACAATTAGTGAAGCAATCAATAAATAAATTAAACCTGATTATGCTCGATCCGAACCTCTGACTCGATGCCTTGATTAGATATGACCCTTCTCGAACCCTACTAGACCCTAAAGGGAATGATGAGTTGATATGACCAAAACCTGATATGACCTGAACTAGCCCAAAACAGACCTGGCATCCCCGATTGCCACCTCTACTAGTCACATGTCATAATAGACTATTTCTTCACCGCATATCCGTATTTGGTAGTAGTTTGGGCTTTTTGTACGACATACATCAAAGTTTTAACACATTTGGTTCATCAATCAGTATAATATCTGAAGGTTTAGTAAGCGATTTATTAAAATAGTACTAGATAATATATATGCTTCTTGTCCAAACATTATCCAATAGTAGATTAGAAAAATAAGAAAATGACAAATTTGTCCTCTAGAAAATAAATTATTTTATTTATTATATATAATTTGTTTAGATTCGAACTTTGTCATTTGATTAGAAAGCACTTAATATATCAACTTAAAATTGTAAAATGAATATGTTTATCAAACCTACACTAATAAATCTATTATTTGTGATCCTTTTCTATAAACATTTTTCCTTAAATATCTTTCAATACAAGGTATACAAAACATTATATTCAATACAATGTACTAAAAACACTATCTTTGTGTTACATGTTTTGGAGATAATGTTAAGACTTAAAAAGTGTCATTTGCTACGTAAGAAAGTGAAGAAAGAAAGAAAGTATGGCATACTTTAATAGAGCAAAGAGTCAATCGAGCAGAAAAAAGATGCCATTATTTGATAATTAATGTCATATTCAAGACTATTCAAATTTAATTAATCACCCTTTCAAATTGCGTTTTGCTCTTCATCATTTGACTTCTTAGTCTCCTATAAATGTACTAGTTTCCTTCAAAAAGCATATATTTGATTAGCAATCATGTAGTAAAATATGATAAATGAAATTGAAGTTAACTTGATTACATAATTTTTATCTTTTTACGTATGGTCTAAAAGTTAACTTTCTTATCATGTTTTTGCATGTTTTTGCATGACATATTTTGATTCAAATCCATAAACAACATGTATTCCTGAATATTGTTTAACTCGAGTTTTTACAATATACGGAGTATTAGTATTCAGTATGATCTGCTTACAATTAAACTAATTAAAAAAAAATTTATATATATGTTTCATTATGTTGGGGGTTTAAACTTTGTAGTAAAAAATACGAATATATATTAAGAGTCCGAGTCAATAATATATCTCTTAATAGAGTCGTACAATATTCGATAGAAAAACATTATTCTTTCAAAAACACATTAAGGAAGAAGAGATTTATTTATCTACATTATGCTCTAAGAATATATATATAAGATGAAGAGTAGTGGAATCTTAAAATTGTAAAAATAAACAAACATATATATATACGGCATCTTCATTATAAACCATTTAATTATCAACATTGGAAGGGAATAAATTAAAGAAAACCTTTGTCACCAAATATTGATGGTGATATACGAACGCCACAAATCCACAATAAAAGTAGATATGTGATGCATGTATATTAGCTTTGGCATGACCTCATTTGTCTTAACATTTTAGGATACCCTATTTTATTATACCCTTCCTATTTTTTTTTTAAGTTGTTTGTATAGTTTGTATTGGCAATTTTCTAGCTCCGAAAATTTATAACATATAACCCTTTTAGTTAATTGGTATCGAAAAGAGTCAAAATTAATCGATTTTATAATTCTGCTAATAAAAATATCAAATTTCATACTTCTAGTGAAATTGAAATTAGTAATCGATTGAGGATACTCCTAGTCAATAAAAAAACATGTATTTTAAAAAATGACTTCTAAATAAGTAATTTTTATTTGATTCTTTTATTATCAATAGATTAGAACATTAGATAGACACAAATATGACCCTGATCCTACCTATTACTACATATAATTAACGGTTAATTAGTCTTGCGTTAAAAAAAGTTTTTTTTTTTTTTAACTTGAGATACTAAATTTAATAAAAAACATTTCTTATTACAAAAACTGATACTGTATCTATTTTTATAGGATGATAATAATAATGCCATTATCAACTTGTTTAGTGTCACTCAATTACAACCTAACTAAATGAGTATCTTACATTCTTACTATTCATTATCTCACAACTTGAGTGTTATTAATAAAAACGGTAAGTCTGCGAATTAATTAATAGTTCTTGTTCTTCAAATATAAGAATTTATCTAAATGATTTCATCTGGCCTGGTTATACGATCTGATCTTACATATTATTACTCCGTATATAATAACCATTAATTCGTCCTAAATACGATCTCGATCGATTTAATTAACAACATTAATTATTCTAAAGATTCAAAAGAGGATGAGAATTTCTTCCTAGCTCCCTCCATATACAAAAATATTAATGGGTGCATGTGTGTGAATAGTAAAAGACTACACACAAAATCCCACCCAACTTTCTAATGGAAGGCATAATGATTTCATAAAAACATGATTAACTCAATAATTACTCTGAGATATATCCTTAAAGCTAAATTAATATTATCTTTCTACAACTAATACTATTCTCAGAATAAGAAAGTCATGTAAAAAAATATAAAAGTTTTGTGTAGGTCATGTCTATAAACCCTACGACCACATTCTAACCTTTTTACAAGTTTGGATCTCCAGTGTTTACGGCTTTTATTTCATAGTGTAGTAATAATAAATACCCTAGCATGTACTATTAGTCTATTATTATTACGAGTTTACGACCTTTTATTCGTGCAAATATTCAAATTTCACATAATAATTATTTGATTTGATTTGATTGTTAATAATTGTGTATAATGATGAGTATGATTTAACGTTCATCTCAATGCATGGATAACACAAAGTTTTTGATTATGAGAAGGCGATAGTTTAACTTTAATTTTACAATTAGCGGCGTAGTAAGAATTGATAGAGTGTGGTGTCAATTTTAATGTAGCTGTTTTGTTTTTATCTACTATGGGGTCTAAGTTAAAAACAAAAAAGCTTATTGTCGTCCCTAGTCACCCCACTACCCTATATCTAGGTACGCCAGATTTTCAGTGCTTGCGATAATGCCTCCTAGTTTAGCTTACACCGAGTACGTAATAATTCGAAATCATTCTCTCACATATATATGTCCACCTTTATTTTCATCCATCAACTGATGCATGAAAAGATGAATAATGAACGATTAAATTGTTGGGAAAAGAACGATGCTATATATGTCTCAAGATTTTACAAATAAAGAAGATACTTGACACTGTATACCTTAATAATATTAAAATAACACTCAATCAATTATCGTTTTAGTGACTCATTGACTTATGTATAGAAAATATCGTCCATTCAGCCTAGTTAATTAATATCATCTTTCGTTTATTTTACCGAAAAGTTCTTAGTCAAGTGGTTAAAAAAATAGGTATAGTGGACATTGGACAATAGGTCCCATGTTCAATTTTTCCCCTTTGTATACTGCATTGTACTTGTGGCTCATTAGACACTAAAAGTACGAAAAGAGTACGAAGTAATATATTTGGAGGTGATAATAGTAATTTTTCAAGGTTAGTAAAGTGTAGCAATGAGAAGTCACGTAGTCACATGGTAATTAGTTTACAACGACTGAGCAGTTAGTGCACGAGCGCGAGGTGTGACATGCTCCATTACTACTCCCTCAAACTCCATGTTTATGTTCCACCATGCATTCATGCATGCATGCATGTATGAAATCTAGCTACTACCAAATACGAACTACTTGTTTGTTGCAACTTGCAAATTTGTTAAAAGTACATTTGACTTAGTCAAATTATAACTTGCACGTAATATCTGCTTGACATGATTCATGAATATTGGATTATCGGAGCTAGTAGAGGCAGTCGCCCACGCTGAAAAATTCAAAAACTATCGATCCTAGACATTACTCGTTCCGCCTCATTGAAATTGTCCGTACTTGTTTGTTGCAAATTTGTTAAAAGTACACTCGAATTGGTCAAATTATAACTTGCAAGTAAAATATGGTTTACATAAGTTTTTGAATTGTGGGGCTAGTAGAGACGCTCTACCACACATAAAAATGAAAATTTCAAAAACTTTATCCTAGACATTACTTGTCTAGCCTCATTGAAATTGTTCGTCTCTCTTAACTACAGATTCTAACTCCGTCACTAATTGGCATTCTAGAACCGATTATGTACTTTGTCTAATTAATTCCCACGTCAAAAGGCTTTACTATTACTCTTTAATTAATTCAAAAAATAAGCCAAATAAAAAATAGACGCCGTTGCCGGGGATCGAACCCGGGTCACCCGCGTGACAGGCGGGAAAACTTTCTTGTTAATTAGAATACGTTCTACATTTATATCTTACAATATTATGGACTTTTATTCTATATTTTATAATTGTGGGTCAAATAAAATACAGATCACTATGTTCTTGCGACTCCATTCAATGTATAATCCTTCTCATCACTCCTGAATAAATGAGAATGTGCAACTAAATTTAATGGCTTATAACAAATTTTAATAGCATGAAGTATTATGAGCAGTGAATTTATTTGAATGCAAATACTTGTCAAATTCGTGTACCAATTGAAAGAAATTTACTAACATTAATTAATAGTAGTACATATATAAACTAAAATTATGCCTATTTTGATCAACTATTTCATACTTCTTCATATTGGTCGGTTTAATAATTTAGAGAGTTATTTAATCAAAGATAATAAATAATCAGGATAAAAGACGTAAATCATATTTGTCAAACCTAAACAAAATTTACAAGGTAAATTTTTATGATAGACACCCTTTTTAGAAGGTTTCACACAAACAATAAAAATAAGATTAAGTAGGAGGAGAGATTATACCTGTGAAATATATTTTTGTTAAAACCGTCACAAACAAGATTTACTCAATTTTCAAACATCACATGTTCAAATACACAATTAACACAAATACCCCTCTAGCTATTATTTTACCCCCAAGACATCATTAGAATATAAAAACGGATTTTCTAATATCATTCAGGGCACACGATAATAATAAGAATGTATATAAAGCACTTTTGTCAAGATTCTTTCATTAAAAATAGCAAGAATGAGCATATATTTCATTTTCTCAAAATAGAATTTTCAAAATATTTTCTTAACGCGACACACATCAGAAAAACCGTATACAAAATATCAAAAAAAAAAAAATCCCCTCAACATCTCAAATCTCCATTATTTTTGGACAAAATTAAACATATCAACTCATCAATCATGTTCACCTAAACCTTAGGGAAACAATATTTACCCTATAAAAACAACCCACACTCCTCCATTTCTCACTCCCTTCTTCCCTCCTCTCTCTTCTTTCTCTCTCTAAAACAAACAATTAACCGCTTCACATATTTACAGTTTTCATAATTTCACATTTCAATTTTCACCTTAACAATTACAAAAATGGAGACGATTTACGAAATCGATACGATCAAAATCGAAAAGGAGAAAGCGATGCAACGATATAGAAAATTCCGAAAAATTGCGAATATCGTACGAACTGTTGAGGTAATGATCGCAATTACGTTGATTTCAATTGTGATTTCGTGGACTTCGTCATGTATTCCGACGGTTTTTGAATTTTCCGGCGTTATTTTCCGACGATTTTCGTCGATTTTGTTTAGTCCTCTCTTCGTCTTTGTTATCGGTAACGTTATCGTTATTACTCTGTTTGCGAACTCTTCTCCGTCTTATGTGGAGAATTCCGGCGATAATTCGCCGGAAAATGATGACGTCAGCGTCGCGGTTGAGGTCGAAGAGGTTGTTGAAGTTCCGGCGACGGAAATTGCGGTAAAGGTTGCGGCGGCGGTTGAGGCGGCGGTGGAGACTGAAGCTTCGGAAAAAGTGTATCGGAGGAGTCGGTCCGAAGCGATAATAGAAATTGTGGAGAAGCGAGAACTTCGGCGGTCGGCGACGGTGCCTCGTCGGAAAGTCGGAAGTGATGAAGTTACAACGACGGAGATGGAAGCGAAGGCGAAGACGAAGAGTGATGAGGAGGAGGAAGAGTTGAGTAATGAAGAATTTAATAGGAGAGTTGAAGAGTTTATCGAGAAACAGAGGAAGTTCTTAAGTGAAGAAAGTAAGATATTAGTTTTAAGTACGAATAATTAATTACCGTCATTACTGATGTCAGTTATCTCATTTTCCTATAACAATTCGTCGTTTGGATAAATTGAGGTTAAAAACATGAAAAGTGTTCAGAAAGTGTTTTAGTTTTGGCACTTGTTGTTATTAGTTGAGGAAGTTTCCTACGTGATATGTTATCAATGTATAGTTTGAAGTTAATAGTAGATTAGGATAAGTATGTCTAATAGATTAATCAAATGCTCGTTAATTACTTAATTGTAGTAGTATTAATATCTAGCAATAGATTTAATCAAATAGTTGTTGAACTATGATCTTTGTTATGTAGTGACGTATTGTTGATCAAGTGTTACAATTGTGTCATTATGTGTTTAGAATCGAACTGCGGGGCAAGATATTTGTATGATGACGAGGGTAATGCATTCGATCCAACTTGTAATAACGGGATTGAGATTCCAAGTTAGTCGGAGACTCGGAGTCAAAGGGAAGTTAGAAAAATTTAAGGGGTAAAGTTGGCTATAAATTTCAAAGTTTTCATTACTTAGGAGACAAATTCTTTTAAGCCTTTTTTGCCGAATTGACTATATTTTTCTGTTTATTCGACGCGATATTTTTTCAACTTATTTTATTGTTACTCCATTTCATACAACTAGGCAATGTATTGATCTTGTCAAATGCCTCACGAAATGTGAATATAAAACTTGTGTACGCAATTAATTGTTGAATTTCTTAATGAATTATGAAAAGGTGTGTATTAATTTGATGCGACGACAATGGCGAACTTCATAAGATGAATTTGCAAGTAAATAAACTTTATTTTCTCGCTATCTAAACTAATGAACTTCTAAAATAACCCTTTAATTGTAAATAAGTTTAAATTTTAAAAAAAATGTTAGAAAACATACAACATAATATAATAATTTACTAAAATTCCATTGATTGAACCAAAATTACGTACTGTCCATCGATACTATCTCATTTTCCCAGCTATGACTTGTGAAAATCTCATATGAGACTCACATGTGAGTATTGATATGGATAAAATAGAAGAGAATTTACTACTCAACTTTATAACTTACTAGGCTAAGAGATTACTCCGTAGTGGAACTTTCCTAGGCTTTTGATGCGAACTCTATGTACTCCATTTGAGTGCGGCCCTAACCTGTTTGCATGACTTTAACAGGACTCTTATTGTTCCCACTTTACCCCAGACCAATTAAAATCAATATAAATGTCCCGGTGCAGAAGTCAATTTGCTTAATTAGTAAAGTCGTAGTACTCATCGATCATGAGTTCGAACAATCGAACCCAGTCTCTATATTGCCCTTACGACTCCTTTTACACTCAAAAAATAAAAAATAATAAAATTGACCCATCTTTTACCCACACAAAACACTATTTATGGATCTTGAATTGATGATCTTAAATTGGTTCTTGCAAATCCAAGATCCATTCTAAGATTTTTCTATAGTAAACTTGCTTTACATATCAATGTATTTGGTCGAGGCTTTGCTTAGTAGAGATAGTGTTTATAAGACCAAATCTTTGTTGCTGTTTTGGTCTGCTTCAGTAATGGTATGTATCTGTATTCCAAATTGGGGTTAATCAGCGATGTTCTTGGATCTGTTAATAGGATCAGAATAATATGCACTTTTTACAGACAAAGCAATCTTGAACTAATGATCTAATCAAATAATAATGGGGCATTTCAATAATTGAAGTTCGTATAAAAACAAGATCAGAATACATTAAACTGACTTATGGATTACATAATTTATAGACATTAATGATACATTAACTATACAGATGACAGATCATATACGTTAATCAACTTAAACTCGCTTATTGTCCTATATTTATAGAGTTGGTGTCTCTTTATACGGTTTATTTTGATCTGAAATATAAAGAGGGGGAATTTGTAACCATTGTGATTATATTTGTGTACGTGATACGGTTGTGGGTAAGACGGGTGCATTGGCCAGAACGGACCTGGTTGTGCGAGCCCAGTTCGTGAGTTTGCTTACGTGTTTCGGGTCATGAGTTTTGGCAGTTCTTTTTCCGTCTTTATCAAGTGGTATTATGGCAATAAAGGGAAGCATTTATCAGTAGTAGCTCAAGGAGTTTAGCTCTTTAATAATGGTTGTTTATTACTTGTTTAAATAAAGTTGTTTAAGGCAACTCTTTGTATTTTCTTTCTTTTGAACTGCTTGTTTGGCTAGCTATATAAGGCCTTGTATGTAATGGAATAATCATCCAAGTTTTTATCACAAAATTCAATCAAAACTTTGTGTTTCTCGGCTGATTGTTGAGCACAAATTTTATTCGACACTTGACGAGTCTCTTGTGTTGTTTAGTTGAGTCTCGAGTCAATAGGTCTTGGCTTGGTCTCGTAATTCGTCAAGCTAAAGGTCTAGTTTGTCGAATATATCCTTGTTCGTTATTTCCGCTGTCAAATACGTATCAGTATGATCGAAATGATCACAAAACCACTGTCTTTATTTCAGACGGATTGTGCCCGAAACAAGAAAGTGTGATAATTATATATAATGTCTATGATTGATAAAAGAAACTAGTAATTTAGATACCGGCATACCGCGATGCATGCACAATACATATAGGATTTTTACTTTTACCGATTAGTTATTGATGTTCATATTTCACCTCAATGTACTTTGATTTGAGAAAAAGAATCGATATGAAAAACTAATCAAGTAATTGAGCAATGTCATGAGACATACTAATCAAAGATAGAAACATATCATGTTGTATCATGTTTATATATGTTCGTGTTATTTTAATTAAATGGTTATTATCGCACCCTAATCCAAATCTATCTAAATTATAAAAATATTGTACTTTCTATGTTCCGGTGATTACTTTACGTTTACTTTAGTTTGTGAGGGAAAAATAAAGCGAACGTAAACTATTGACTGAAACGACGGGACTAAATAAAGATAGAAACAAGAAAAGAAGCACCCCCATTCATTGTCACTTGGGAAGTTAGGAGTATGGATAAATTTGGAACATATTCTTGTGCATAAAAGTTAATTAAGACAACCATTATCATCCATTGATCTATTATAACAAAAGAATCATGCCAAAATTATACCCATAAATTAAAATAGTTTTTTCCAACATATTCTTCTTGCTCATTATTTTTAAGGAAACCTTGATGACACTTGAGTTTCAAATTCTAGTTTTTAGATGCTCAACTGAAAGTAATATTAGGTCTTTTGGCTAAAATAAATATTCCTAAATATTGAAAATTGATGTCTAAATAGTCTTAATAATAAGTAGTCTAAACTATAAAGGCAAATGTTCGATAATTTATTATTTTGATCACTTCCACATTCTACCTTTCTAATTGAAAGGAGCACTGATTCTTTACGGATCCTAATTCCTAATTTAGGGCATTAGAGATTTTATAAGTCACAAATTTATTCTACGACGAGATACTGAGATCGTCTGCTTATATGCAATTCTAAAAATAAATAAATTATATTAAAAAAAGGCACATGTTAAGATGCTTATTAGAGTAGGTTTTGTAAAAATAATTCTCTAAGTATGGTAATTATGAGTTCATTTTCCAATATCTCATGAGATATTTCTTGCAAAACCTTCTCTAATTAGCATCTTAACATGTGCCCTTTGGGCACACGCTAGAAAAACCCATTCTTAAATTCGTAAGCAAGTTATTTTAGCATCGGTTTTTCTAACGTGTGTCTTAATACGCCTATTATGACATGATCTATAAGAGATTTCTCATTAACTATGGCAAAAGTAAGTTCATATATATATAAAAAATCGGTCTTAATGAAGATGCTCTATATAGGAAAAGAACTCAAAGTCAAGATACCCGTGTCCACCAATTTTATAAGACGAAAATAATTATACTTCAAAAATAATTAAAATATGCTAAAAATGGGTTTTTGACGTGGGTTCTAATGGCACACGTTCATAAGCTTATTATGAAATTATTTATAAGAGTTCTCATCAGAAATGCGGGTATCTTGACTTTGAGTAGTTCTTTTCCTATATAGAGCATCTTCATTCTCATACTTAACTTGACTTTCAACATTCAAAAGTTATTATTTTCTTTCAAGATTAATTTATGGTATTTTGCTAGACACAAACGAGTAAGATAATATCCTATCTTCATCCTTTGGAGCAATAAACTAATGGTCATGTTATTAAAAAAGTTACCACCATTACAAATACACTTTGCCTATAAAAATTCTTTCTTTTTAGGGACAATATAGTTTAATTTTGATAAATTTATTCAAATTTCATGATTTGAATCCATTAACTTTTGTTAAATTCAATATCGGGTCTGGGCCGCTCCCATACTGAGGAGAGATAGTCCGCTTTATAAACCCAAGTCTAAACCAATTGGCAATAGAGGAAGTAGTCTCATATATACCTTATAAAGTGATAAACTTTCTCCTATTTTATCAATGTGGGATTACACTTTGTTGAGAGTACTCTGTATTTCTTCATTTCTGGTTTCCCTGCTCTGCTCTGTTCTATCTTCCTCCATGGCTCACACCAGATTCTATCTTCTCTAGAAGCTTCCATCCTCGTCAGCTTTGACTCACCTTTGACTCATTCTGTTAGAGTAACAGAATTCTGTTACAACAGAATTCTAACCCTCTGTAAACATCTAAGATATTCACATAGCTCTTCACTTGTGTATATATACCCAATGTACAGGATTTGAGAACTAAGATTTTCATAATAAAATTCTCATTCTATTTACTCTTTGTGTGATCAATCCTACATAAGCAAAAGCTTTACATTTTGGATAATTCACTAAAATGGAATTTAACAGGATTTGAGAACTAAGATTTACAAATTAGACACTATTGAGTTTGTTCGCAACTTTGTAAATAGAAGTATTTAATTTAATTTGTTTGCTAAGGTAGGGAGTAGGGACCCATATGTTAAGGGTGACGGGAAGTTCCTTTTTGTATGGGGCTGTTCCAAAAACGATTCTATTCACCTTTCTTTGTTAATGGTTCTTCTTTGAGTTGGTTGATTCCTTAAGCAGCTTAAGAATTATAAGTATTTACCCATTTAAAATTTGCTTGAACAATGTATTATAAAGGGGAAAATGAGGGTTTATAGTATCGATTTCGGCGACTTTAATCACTTAAAAAATTGAAATGTAAAATTATCATGTAATTTATTAGATACAAAGTATTATTTATTCGACAATTTAAAATGATTAATCTCATTCAATACCGTTTTCATTAATGTTGTATTTTTGAAACCATGAAGTTGAACTTATGAGAATTTAAACAAATTTGCAAATGTCACATTACATAGTTATTTTCTCCGTCCTAATCATTTATTTATCTTTATTTTTTTGTGAGAGAATATTTTAATCAACGATAAATAAACAAATAATTATAAAGGTGGTAATATATAGATTAAATGATTGTTAGGTAACTTGTAAATGACAAATGATAAAATATGATATGCTACATATACCAAGTTATTATACACTTTATATGTTAAGTTGAATATCATACATCTAGTATGATATTTTTGTGTGAATAGGTCATACCAAGTTCAATACGATAAAAATGTGTAAAAGAAAATAAAAATAATACTACCTCTGTCTCAATGAAATGTTTACATGTTCTCTATATACAGAGATCAAGGTAGAACAATGAGAGAGTTGCTTTTAATATCATTAACTGATAAAGTAATGATCAGAGTACGACATTTCCAAAACAGGAGAGTGTAAATTATTGACTGAAATATCCGAAAATAAAAAGTGTAAATTATTGATCGGGACTGAGAAAGTATATTACTCCATACAAAAATAATTATTGTATCTCCCTTACATTAAAGAACATAGAAAATATGTATGATATGTGTGTAACAAATGGGCCACGAAAATTAGAAACATTACCTATCCATTTGGGACACAAAGCAAAAACATGCGACAATAATAGTATGAAATACTCCGTACTTAATTAATTATTAAATACTTTAACCAGTCCTTAGAAAATAGCAGGGGCCTCCTCTAGCTAGTAATAAGATGCCAAATATAAGAAAAAATGGGCAAACTGTAGTTCCAAAGTACACTTGTCAGGAAATCTATGTAGTAACTTGTACATTTTGTTTTATTAATCAAGAAACCGAAACTATATCATTAAATCGCTTTATTCCGTCATATGTTTGGGACCTCTCATAATAAGCAAGTGAGAGGTGATATCTGAGAAGTCACAAGCAAGCAAAAACGTGTTGAAAATATATATGCCAACTCAAGTATATAAGCTAAGCAAATGTGAAAACATGACAAAAAGGTATATATATCATTAAATCGCTTTATTTCGTCATACGTTTGGGACCTCTCATAATAAGTCAGTGAGAGATGATATGGGAGAAGTCACAGGCAAATCATGTTGAAAATATATATGCCAACTTAAGCTAAGCAAATGTGAAAACATGACAAGAAGGTATATCTTCTATATGTTACGATTTTTTGTATATAAAAATACTCATTTGACGATATATATTAGTATGTAGTAAATAATTGCGAAAGTGGTAGTCAGCCCTCGACCCTACTAATAAAACCACATTTTCATATGCTATATTATTCAGTACTTTATAATTGTAATTAGGAATCCTTGTGAAATTATTCCAAAATTTAATTTTAATTTTAGTATATCTTTATAATTAGAAATGTGATAGTGATAGGTGGGGGGCTTATCCATTTAATTATGAGGCTTTTGACTGTGGTGGTTGCAAATTTGGCCTTTCAAGTATACGGATAGATCCATGTATATGATTTGATATGTCCCCCGTCCCGGTCAATTGTTGTCCTTCTATTTTGGCACAAAGACCAAGAAAAGAGTGGAAGACCATTTGTGGTTTTACTTAATGGATGACAAGTGGACAATAGAACCATTAGGCGATTAAATTACCCATAGAAATCCTCCAGGTATAGAATTGACAGAAATGACAGCAATTGATTGAGACACCCTGAAAAGAAATATGACAACAATTGACCGAGACGGAGAAAGTATTCTAAGATAAGAGTTGGCAAACAGTTTGATTATAAGCGTAAAAGAAAAAAAAAAGATAAAGAGAGTACTGTATTATTCATTTCTAGGGCATGATTGCATGAACAAGTACAAGTGTTTTTGTCTATCATTTCTTAGATTAGCTAGGTTCATATATTTCTTCATGTATGGGCTTGTAGACCGTACATTACCAGACCAAGTACTTGCTTACAGCTAAATCTATGTGGTCTAGTTCATGTTGTATGTAAAAATGCATATAATTGGTTACCATACACTAGTTCCATTTTTTAAATCGGCATAAGATTGATCCGATTCGAAGTTATATTGTTTGATGTTGGACGATTCTAAACAAACTATCGAAGATATATTATAGACGATATATAGTCGCATTGGTTATGTCATTTGACATCAGTTACTATAAACTATTATCGATATAAGTATATCTACATATAATTGGTTGCAGATTCACTTGTTCGGTTTTTTCTTTTTAAATAATGATATAGCGTCATCGGGAAGTTATATATGAGTCTCAGACCTTCCATCTTTACTTCTTATACTTGATGTATACATTATGTTGTTTATAGTGTCAAAGCTAACCTAAGATAGGTTTTAGGCAATTAAAATCAACTTAGGATAGTTTAGAAGGGACAATGTACACGTCAATTTAAGTAACAAAGTTTGAGACGGATTAAAAATGTTCATGTGAGATATATAAGACAAAAGCTGAATGGATAGAGAAAAGTAAAAAATTCGCCATATATATTTACGTAGGATAATATTTAACTCATTTTAATAGTGAGACATATACTTTTATTCTGAGGAATTTTAATTTAAGTTAGTTAATGATCAATGCAATAGTATAGCTATGTTAATGATCAATGCAATAGTATAACTAGCTAGGTCAAGGCCATCTTATCTAAACTCAAGACATGATTAAATTAGCTACGTGGCATGCAATCATGCATGCATGCATGAAAATTAAGTCTATATATTATTCTCCGTAGTCCGTACTATACTCTATATGACTATATGTGTTGGCACCTACAAATATGCTTCTTGTTTCCTAATAAATCACGAACACATTTAGTCTATTATTGTTGAATAAGTAGTGTGCTTAAACTTCGTATTATATTGGATAGTTAGTATTAATAGTCTTTCAACTCCTAATCTAGTTAACTTACAACATGTCTCACTTAAGATGGGCACTTTCTGTCTTCAATGAAAATTTGTGTTTAATTTATCTGTCCTCTTTACATACATTTTTGTGACAATTGATTCATTGAACATTTGAACCCCCGACCTATCTAAAATACATTCCATCGAGTAGTTTCTTTGCTAAGTATACACAGAGGCAGATTTTGATATAAAAATAAGAGAAATTAAAATGTGAAAACTTAATTTTTGTGAGAATAATTATGCTCAACTACCGAATTAAAAGTGGCCAAATAATCAAGTATTTGCTCAAATAATGTATATGGAAACGATGAGCATCCATAATCAAGAAACGGTAATTAAGCAACTGGAAGCCAAAAGAGTAAAAAACAAATTAAAAAAAATAGAAGCTATAATTATTAATCACAACAACAATGCCTCCCCCCCGCTGGACAATGAAAATTAACTCAGTACATTACTCTTTCCGTCTCAATCATGTAAAACAGTTACGTATAAAATCAACAAATAAAAACTTATATAGGTAACCTTATGAATGCTTAAACCCATTAAATAATGATTTTATATTAATACGTGCGTAAAACCGCCTCACACAAATATAATCGAAAAATATTACTCCCTCCAATCCAATCCAAACTACCCACTTGCTTTTTAGAGGTCAAAGTTTTAAAACTTTGACCGTTTATAGATCGGAATATAAAGAACTTTGAAAGACGGAAGTAATATATTTGGTTTTGTCACAGAAATATCTTTTATAAAATTATACTTTTTGTAAAATAATTTTATATATAAAGGAAGGAAAACGCGGTCAAAGCCTTGTCTCGAAGACCACCTAAAAGCAAGTGGGTAGTTTGGATTTGATTGGAGGGAGTACTACGTAGATCACATACTCCCATTACTCACATCTATCTTCTAGGCCCAGCTCCCATACACCCACCTACGTTTTTGTTAGGGCCATGGTTTCTCGTTACAAGCCCAATGGGCCAATTGATATAACCACTATTCAACAAGTCACAATTAGTAAGTTACCAGGTCGGCCCAAATTAGGCATGATGGCCCGATTCAAATTAGTAGGGATTAGGGAATGATCATCTCCATTGCTTTTTCTCCCATTATCTTCCATTTTCTCCCATTATATTGTCAATGAATTGGTATTAACATTTTTTTTCTCGTAGTCTTTATTTAAAAGTAATAAGTAACTATTGACCATGACAAAAGATACAATTGTATAAAATGTGGGGTTAATAAGATTTTACTAGCAGTTGTACAGTAGTATCGTACAACCAACTTACATCTCACTGAACTAATAGTATTTTTTGTGAGCTTTTCTAAAGTTCAATATTTTTTTTAGTGTTTAACCCGATGAGATTCTCATTGAAGACACATCGAATCCCCTCTCATAAGAAGACAAGTAAAAGAATAAGTGGAGATCCATTTAATTCCCCACTTATCCTTCCACATATCTCGATACGACTTGTTTACATTGACAACAAACGTACGCCGTCTTCAACAAAAATTTGTGACACCGGTCTAAACCTAACGTAATCTATTTTGCATGTGCACCACTTAATAATTCCGTCTAACACCAATACAAATACTCAACGCAACAAATGTCATTACTCCACATTCCAGCTCATCTCATTTTTATTCTTTTTATTTTCGACGAATCTCTTTTATATTCTTGCGTCACAAAAATTAGCGTTTCCCAGAATCTCACTTGTCGTCACACCAAACTTGTGTTCTAAGCTTAAAAAGCACACTCAAAATTTTCCCTCTCTTCATTCTTCATCCTCTTGCTTTACTTCTACGACGCCGTTTTCGCCCAAACTTAGGGTTCCGATACTTCCGAACTTCGTAAACTACTGATATTTCGATTCAATTTTACTCTTTTTTTCTTTTGTAGCTGTGAATTCAATTTTTAATTGTTTTTTTTTTGAATTTTTTTGTGATGATTTCTGATATTGTGTTTAAATTGATTGAAAATTAGCGAAAATGGAGATGAAATTGGAGGAAAAAGACGCAAATGAGTGGAAATACAAAGGAGAAGGAGCTGCTAATCTTGTTCTTTCATACATTGGATCATTTCCTGCTTTTGTATGATTTTTTTTACTTCTTTTAATCTTATGAATTTGTTATTTTCCGTAATTTTGTAGCTTCGCTATGCGGTTTTGTTTCTTTTAATAATTCTTATGTGAGACGGTTTCGTGATAAACTTATTATGTTTATGAGGTTATGTTCGTTGATTTTGAATTGTTGAATGTCATTATATAAGTACTAGCTTTGCATGTCATGTTTTACTTGTTTAGCTTCACTAGGCGTTTTTGTTGTTTCACTAATTCCTATATGAGACGGTTTCATGATAAGCTTATTATGTTCTTGAGGTTATGTTCGTTGATTTTGAATTTTTGAATGTCATTATATAAGTACTAGCTTTGCATGTCATGTTTTACCTGTTTTAATCTTATGACATTGTGAATTTTAGTATTTTTCTAGCTTCACTAGGCATTTTTGTTGTTTTACTAATTCTTATGTGAGACGGTTTCATGATACGTTTATCATGTTCTTGAGGTTATGTTCATTGATTTTGAATTGTTGAATGTCATTATATAAGTACTAGCTTTGCATGTCATGTTTGACTTGTTTTAATCTTATGACATTTTGATTTTTAGTAAATTTCTAGCTTCGCTAAGCGTTTTTGTTTCTTTCAGTAACTCTTATGTGAGACGGTTTCGTGATAAACTTATTATGTTCTTGAGGTTATGTTCGTTGATTTTGAATTGTTGAATGTCATTATATTAGTAGTAGCTTTGCATGTCATGATTTACTTGTTTTAATCTTGTGATCTTGCGATTTTTAGTATTTTTCTAGCTTCACTAGGCGTTTTTGTTGTTTTACTAATTCTTATATGAGACGGTTTCATGATAAGCTTATTATGTTCGTTGATTTTGAATTTTTGAATCATTATATGAGTAGTAGCTTTGCATGTCATGTTTTACTTGTTTTAATCTTATGACATTTTGATTTCTAGTAATTTTCTAGCTTCACTAGGCGTTTTTGTTGTTTTACTAATTCTTATATGAGACGGTTTCACGATAAGTTTATTATGTTCCAAGGTTATGTTTGTTGATTTTGATAGTTGAATGTCATTATATGAGTAGTAGCTTTGCATTTCATGTTTACTTGTTTTAATCTTATGAACTTGTGATTTTTAGTAATTGGCTAGCTTTGCTATGCGTTTTTGTTGCTTCACTAATTCTTATATGAGACCGAAGATGTCTTAGTCTAGTGGTTTAGACGGAGGTATTGTGGACAATAGGTCCCAGGTTCGAATCCCCCCTCTCCTCTATTGTAATGCGACTAAGTGCGCGCTTCGTTAGACAAAAAGAAAAACCAATTCTTATATGAGACGGTTTCATGATAAGCTTATTACGTCACTATATAAGTACTAGCTTTGCATGTCGTGTTTTAGTGGTTTTAATCTTATGAACTCGAAAAATTTGACTAAAAACTTCAAAAATTCATCCGCTGGTTATGGTCGTTGATTTTGATAATTGAATGTCATTATATAAGTACTAGCTTTGCATGTCATGGTTTACTTGATTTAATCATATGAACATGTGATTTTCTGTAATGTTCTAGCTTGGCTATGCGTTTTGTTTTCTTTCACTAATTCTTATATGTGACGCTTTCGTGATAAGCTTATTATGTTCCGCGGTTATGTACTTTTGTTTGTTGATTTTGATAGTTAAATGTCATTATAGAAGTACTTCGTACTAGCTTTGCATGCCATGTTTTACTTGTTTTAATCTTATTGACTGGTGATTTTTAGTAATTTTCTAGCTTTGCTCTGCGTTTTTGTTGTTTCGCTAATTCTTATACGAATGGTTTCATGATAAGCTTATTATGCTCGGAGGTTATGTTTGTTGATTTTGATAGTTGAATGTCATTACGTAATAAGTACTCTATGTTGCTGGAGCTAACTTTTTTTATTATGTAATTCAACTTCAGCAAAGGTTATTAACAGTAAGCGAAGCTCATTAAATTGAGTTAAGTTAAGCAAACTTATTAAGAAAACTAAGAAACTTTCAGTGAAGTTCAACAAAACTGAGTAAAGTGGGTACGCTTATTTTTTTATATTTTTTTTATGCTTGAAATGAAGCAAAATTTAGTGAGTAGTATAGAACACACTTTCGCGTCATTCTTTTGGACTTAAGCTCAGCTCATGTCAGGTCAGTTGGTCAAGCCTCAAGCTAGGTCATTTTGTTTAGTTTGGTTCATTTTTACTCTTCAGGTCAGGTCATTCTATTCAGTTCACTTTATAGAGTTTCAGTCCAAAAGAACGAGGTCTTTCTCTTTGCTTCAACATTTTAACCTTTTTTTACCCTTATTGTTTTTTTTATAAGAAACTCAAAGGAGACGGTTCAGTGCGTATTATAGACTCATTTCTTGTTATATAAACAATGGTCTCTTGTACCACACATGTCTAACTAAATACCTATGCCAAAAGTAACAAGAGACAAATGTAAGTTTATACATTGTACAAGTTATGTGCTGTTGCAACGTGGCCATAAGCAATGCAGTAGATTCCATTTAACACGTTTAGTCTGGAAATGGAGGAGGGATATCAGATTGTCGGGGGTGATTTTTTTCATTGAGTACAATTGATAATGTATCTAATGGTTTTAGCATGGTCGAACACAAGCATTTGTGGTTACATCAACTGATTCAGTGGTGTCTAATGAAATTTCCTTACTTTGGCCACCCAGTCAAATATTGTAGACTAATTTGGATAAATATTGCATCAGCACCTTGTGTGCATTCTGCTCTACTAGTAGTTTGGTATGTTTGATTGCTTAGAGTGTTTCTAGTTTTGGTTGTAGGAGCTATTATTATACAGCTTATGAGTTAAGTGCATTACTGCATCATGTATATGTGATTTTGAATTTCAAATAAATTTTGCTTATGTCTATATGCGTGGAGTGTGTCGATTCTTGTTTTGGGTGCAAATTAGTTTTTCGTTTGAGCTAAAGTAGTGGTTACTTTTTTGACACAGATGGGGAAGGTAATTAGGGTGCAGAAGGTCCCGAGGAATGGGTCAAAAAATGAGGTCAGGGGATCGTTTTTGTCCAAACACGAGCTTACACTGTGGGAAGGCGCTGGTGATTTAATTAGATCACCGAACAAGGAGATTGCTGAACAGCATTTTGTTCAGTGTGTGATGGTTCCACTGTTAGGATCTGAGTTTGTTGATCCCGGGGTATGCTGACTTCTGCATGTTTTTCCGTAATGTGTATGTAGTTTGTCTTCATGTAAACGTTCTTATAACATTCTGGTTTCTGGATAGTGATGCTATTGCTTGATGACAATTCATCCATTACAATCTCCAAATATGCACCTAAGTTTCAAATTCTACTTGGCCATTTTCTCGTTGTTTGGCTTGTTTTTCCATTGCCCGTGGGCTCAACTGGTTAACTTCAATGGAGAAATTTACTTATTTTGGTTTATAAATAGTTTACAACTTATTCTCCTATTTCTTGTGTAAAATGAGATAAGCACGGCAACTCTCATACCCAATTTGTCATGAAAAGCGTCTTGAATTCTTGAGCTTCCTTGCTTAGAAATTTGGAGTAGCTTGAGACGAGCAGCTTATGGTATGAATCTGCATCATCATTCTTATTTGGACATTATGCATGCCTGATATTGCAAGGACTTGGAAAATCAGGAAAGCATGATCAGTTTTATTATTTGGACATTGTGTATCCCACATTGCAATGGCTTAAAAAATTAGGGAAGGACAGAGGTACTGAATACGATATTCCACTACTGCATTCTTTCTAATCCCTAGGGTATTTTGTTCTAATATGCAGATACGTGTTCTTGTATCAAGGGAATTTCTGGAGTCAGTTGAAAGAAATGTGCTCTGTCAGCGCCCTCTTTGGAGAATTGATGCAGCTGAAGTCAACACTTGCGCTGATTCTGTGCTGCTAATGTCCGATCATTCTGTGTTCCCATGTAGTAAGTAACGACACAAAGCATTTGACATAATGACATATGCACACGTGCTCCCGCGTGCGCGCACACACACACATAGATCTTTATATACATCCTTAATGCTAGCCCCTAGGAAAACCTATTTGTCCCTCAGAAGCTATAGGCCTATAGTCATATAGTCTTTCAGTGGACAAGCTACGGTATTGCATACAGTTACATTGAAGAAAACAAGAAGGCGTGAAACAGAGATACTTTATATCATAAGGGAGTTCATAGTAAATTAGCTCAGTTTTTTGGCCTGGAAAGATGTATGAAATCTAGATATTCTAAAAGATGTCCATAATTCTGTATAGTAGTGACAATCTCTGACGTTTCCTTGTATATTGTTACTTTCCCTTAGGCGCAATCAAAGGAGATCCATGCATATCCGTAGAAATAAAGGTTGTCAATTACCATATCACTTGCCTAATTTTTTTCCTCTGGGCTCCCTGTTTTTTTTTGGGTCTCCCCCGTCTCCAAATCTTGTTAATTGTTCGTGTAGCATATTTTGATATTATTCTTGGAAAATTTTGCTTAGTCATATAACTTCTAATGGGTCTTTTGGTTCCCATGGGCAGCCTAAATGCGGATTTCTTCCTTCTTCAACGTTTATAGCTGATAAGAATGCCTTCAAGAAGAACGTCTCTCGGTTTAAAATGCACCAACACCTCAAGCTGAAAGAATGTCAGGTGAGTTAGTTTTGTTATTTATATTTCGAGTTTGTTTTATGGTCAAGCAGTCGTTCTTCATCAGTTGTACCACATCTTTGTGCAACAAGTGGTCATGAATATTTTCTCTGCTTTTTTGTGTGTGTGTGTTGCGGGTTTCTTTTTTCCTCTGACAGATGATTGTGTCCTCTCAGATATACCAGTTGAGCGAGTATGATCCTCTGGATTTATTCTCTGGATCAAAGAAACGAATTGATAAGGCCATTAAGTCATTATTTGCGACTCCGCAAAACAACCTGCGTGTTTTTCTAGATGGCGCTCTCATTTATGGGGAACTGGGAGGTGGCACCGATGGAACATATTTCTCCAAATTTGAATCGTTTGAGGATCAAATAAGACCTTTTATACGCAGTGAAAGTGGTTCAAGTACGACGAGTTTTGTGAATCTTCTTGTGCAGGCAATAGTTAAATTGGGTGTTCTTGAAAGACTTCTTGAAGTTCAAAAGCTTGACAAATATGATATTGAGGGGGCAATTCATGCTTACTATGACGTCGTTTCCCAGCCCTGCAAGTTGTGTGGATATACTGGTGGAGAAAGGCAAACAAGAAAACACTGCTCTCTGCATTCACTCCCTTTTGATGAAAGTCTGAAGATTGTGAAGGACTACTTAATAGCTGCGACGGCAAAGGATTGTAGTTTAATGATCAGTTTTCGTCCAAGAGAAGAAGAGGATCCAGATTCCCTTTATAAAACTGTATACCTGGATTCAGTTGATCAGAGGTTCGACTGCGAGGTACTCCCTTCGTTTTTTTCACATGTGAAGCTATCGTGTTTACTTTCTGAAAGTGAATCTTTGACTTTAATTTTTATAAGAATATTCAAAATTTATAAAAACCATACCATTTAAATTCCTTATGAAAAGAGCTTTCATGGGAGAATAGATTTCATAATATTTACTCGTATTATGAGAGAGATTAAATAGAGGAGCAAGTGTCTCAAAATGACAAAAAAGACTGCGGGTGTATATTATTTCCGATTTTTACCATTCTTATTTTGAAATGAAAGGATATATTGCCAAATGTAGTTAGATCCTTACCTTGCATCATAAATGCTACTGAAGGCAGAGGTTCCCCTCTCATGATTCTTAGTATGTTGTATGCTTCACTTGAAAACCATCTCATATCCCGGTGGAAAATTGTATTTCAGACTACTGTTGGACTAGGATGTATATTTGTAGGAAATGTATTGTGCGAGTTTTCTTATTGCTGATCATCAAAATACATACAGAAGCGGTACCTTAATTAAAGGCTACTAACTTGGAAGAAGATCAAAGGCTTACATACAGTATCATGCTATGGTCTTGCTAAGAATAGGAGATTGTTGTTTATGTTTACCGAAATATGCTTTAGCTAAATGGAATATGCTAACTACGAAGATCATTATTTACAAAAAATTATAATAATATTAATAAAGTCAACTTGATAGTGAACTCTTTCATAAGCTTTATTAATTTATCAATGTTACCTACTTCTGGTTCAAACAGGCATTTTTTATTGATCTTGATTTGAGACCCTTGAAGAAGATGGAGTTTTACTATGAGCAGGACCAAAATATTGTTAATTACTACAGACAGATGGTCAAGCCAGGGCTTGTTGTTACAAACGGTGGCGGCAACGAGGGGCATGAAACTGGATATTGAGATTGAAAATGTCTTAATGAGAGGTAACTTGATTGTGATTGTAGAGAAATAGTTTAACATTACAGCAATTCTGTGCATTCTCACTCATGCCTACATCTACGTATATTTTGTCACATCCCATTGCACCATATAGTGTATACTCTAGATGTCCGTAACTGATTTTGCGTCTCTCATATTTTGGAATTGTTTTCCCCCACTCATCCATTCACTGAGGTAGGCCTACATCCCTGCTCTTTACGAGGTACTAGTAATCAACTTAAAATGCACGGTGAATAACCTCATGAGTTACCCATTCACGACTCCAGCTAGTTTAACTGGCTTTCTCAAGACATCTTTGGAAGCGTGCTATTAGATCATTTGTCAAGTTTTGTCGGAATTATGACTAATATCTGTGTTATATAATCTGTTTCGTCTGCATTACATCTATACTTCTGTATGTCGTTGGGTTTCGACTGTTTATATGTAATTTGAAATTTTGTCATGTACGTTATCGTTCAGCTAGTATGCTGTCCGACTTGCTAGAGGTAACAGTTTCAGTGTGCTCTTACCTTCAAATGTAACCGGCCTTATGTGTCTTGTTGCAGAAAACTGCGGTACAACTTACAAGCTGCCTCAGCAGGAGATGAAATTGGTTCAAAGAATCATTTTTGGGCTGGACTCGTCGACAAATAGTCATAATTACAATTATTGGATGCATTTCAAATCCAAGGAACCTCGAGCTTGCCAATAGGAGAAAAGAAGCGCAAATTAACCGAAAAAGTACAATCCGACATATCGCTCCATGCCAACAGATGTGTGTTTTGGAGCTGTAGTGTGTAAGATGTAGCACAACCCATTTATTAATAAATAAATTACTGGTCTACAAATTCAAGTTATATTGTGCATTTTATTAATTCCAACGTTACCCGTCCCGTGCGATATCTAAAATACCAAGTATTTCCAAGCAAGCGGATTTAGCGAGCCTTTGGAGTCCATAGTGAAATTTTAATAGTATAGCCAAGACTTATGGTGCATGAAACGTAGACCGATAGATCACGGCAATATGAAATCTAGAGATCTAGTCCCTTCATAGGAAAGCGACCAATGTGGACCAATGTGCACCCAGGAGTAAGATTATCATCCTGTTCCGCGACAGTTGTAGTAAACGCACCATGTAATTGTAAACTCAAATTAAAAGGAATGCATCATATTCCTTACATATCTAATTTCTAAGCAACAAGGCGCTTCGAATTGTCGTACCAAGTAGAAAAGGGGAAAATGAACAATGCTAGAACGAACTATCGTACCAAAGATTTTGATCTTTAGCCGGCAAAAAAAAATTCCTGCCATCACGGCCTAAGCTCTATGAATGTGTCGTCATGTAATCAACACCACCTCCAAAGCGGCCGTAAGACCATAATGCAACAAATTGATCAAACAATTTCACGTTGCGCTCCAAATACACTTCACTTCAAATTTTCATCCCTCCATCCTCTTGGTTTCTTATCCCTACATAAATCAACGAAAACATTCAACAATTGACGACAATTTCCTTAATGTCATTGATAACAAATGAAGAGGAAACAAAATCCTGATTCCATGCAGGATTAATTGATGATAAAAAAAAAAGGTCTACAAGTTCGTTCCCTACCTAATCTTGGAGCACATATAAAAGACAACTCATACATGAAAAGAGAAAACTCGTACGGTCTCACACAAGACTAATTGTATCATGATAATGTTACCTGCACAACTGGCTCCAACGAGAGAAATATCAGCTTATTTCAGCTTCCCCTGCAATTCAACACCATCTCAAAGTAGTTCCACAAGTGTATATACCATAGCTAACGAGGCATGCATATCTAATCCAAAGACCTGGCAAATGATCACCGGAACTCTAACCAGGTGAACAATCGTACATGATTTCCTCATCCTTATGATGAGACTACCTTCTGTATTGCAATAAGACGGTGGTATATGCCATGTGATCATGTATGATGACGATATTACCAATCGGAGCATCATCAATGGCCGGGGCTCAAAATGATCCAATGTCAAGTCAAACACGAATCTTCATATCAAACTATCACTGTCAGCCTCAGGTGGAAATCGTGTAGTCGACTAAGCCAACACATAATCATTAGCAATGTTAACGAAGACGAATCTGTTTATTTGGTGAACTCGATTGTTGCCTTCTGCTTACAAGACTTCTCCATTTCTTTCCCCAGAATATCCAATATTGTATCGGTTACATGATTTGGTGCACAACCAGCATCTAACATCATCCGTAAAAACTTGTTTGCATCTTTAAGTCTACCTGCTTTCGTATGAACTTCAATTAGCGTATTGAAAGTGACTACATCAGGATTTATCCCACTAACTCTCATCTGCTCAAAGAGTTTGATTGCGTCATCAATTCGGCCGCCCTTCCCGAGAGCATTTAAAAGGGTATTGTACATAACAATATCAAGATAACCACCTTCCTTCATTAGCTTATCTAAAATGGAGCTGGCTAGATCAGCTCTTCCCGTCTTCCCCAAGCTCTGAATTATTATATTGTATGTTGCAACATCGGCTGGACAAAGGTTCGAACCCATTTCACTTAGAACTCCCCATGTTTGATCAAAATAACCCTTTTTAACAAAAGAACTCATAATCGAATTATATGTGTAACTCACAGCATCTACACCCATATCAGTGAATATCTCAAACAATTTGCAAGCAATACTCAATTTCCCTTTCGCCAATAAAATAGACATGTATGTATTAACCATATCAATGTCAAAAGAGCTTGTCCCTTTCGCCTGGACCCTTTTCCCCTTTGTCGAGGAGAACCATTTAAAGAGACGAGTGTCGGACTTGGAATTCCACTCGGATTCTTCTGCTAGCTGATCCATATGAGGGGAAGATGACCATTCGTCCACATCCAGAGAGACTGGCTCGTACTCTTGTCTATCATAACCAGACATCAAATCTGCAATTTCACTGAAATCGCCTTTCGCCGGGAAAATGGGGGTTAAATCCTCTCTTGATTTCTGTGGACTTCTCAATGAAGCTTCCATCTCAGCTTTCCACTTGAGAACATTGTGTAATAAATTTCCATCCCTTACGTGTCTCATAAGCCTTTCCGTTGAATCCCATAAACCATGCTTATAAAGAAAAATTAGAAGCGAGGTTATGGTGACTAAATCGACGACAAATCCTCTTACTTCCATCTCGTCCACTAGACGCAATGCTTCCTCAATTTGACCCTCCCTGCAAAGATGCAAAATAATGATACTGTAAGTAACGCCATCCACGAACTTCCCCTTCTTTTTTAAGTCGCAGAATAGTGAGTAACCAGCAATTGCCCTGCCATTTTTTATCAACCCATCGATCAAAATGTTATACGTCCAACAGGTAGCTCTTATTCCGTCTTGGGTCATCTTCTCAAAAAGCTGGCAGGCTTCTGAGAGTTTCCGTGACTTGAGAAAGCCGTCTAGGAGAGAGTTGTATACAACTGTATCAGCCACGAAACCATTCGACTGCATTTCATTGAAGATTTTAGTTGCATTTTCAATTAAAAATGATTTCGAGCAACCCTGAACTAGAATACGGTACGTGAAGGCGTCTGGCTCATGGCCAGAGTCTTTAAGCTCCTCCCAAACTATCAATGCATCTTTAACCTTACCAACCATGCAGAGTACATGAATAAGACTATTATACGTACACAAATCTGGACCTGCACAATGACCTTCACTTGATTCCTTCATCTCTTTAAATAAGCAGAGAGAAGTTCCCAGGTCACCCCAACACCCAAACGAATGAATACATATATTATAACCCCACGTATCGAGAGCAACCTTCTTCTCTCTTAAACTATCGTATACTTTCTTAAACTCCTCCTTCATACCAGCCCTTCTAAGAGAAACAAGCAATTCATTGCAGGTAATCGGCTCACAAGGAACCGAATCTCCACAGCTAACGGGTGTTTCAAGAAGTTTATCAAACATAGCCAACGCTAAATCAAGCTCATTTTTCCGAATTAATGCAATTACAACCGAATTAAACATGTATGGACTCAAAGTAGCCCCTAACTCTTCCATCCGATAAGCAACTTCAAGAGCATAATCAATCTGACCCGAGTGGATAAAAGCGTCAAGAATAAGCTTAAAGGTGCCCGGATCAACAAGGACACCATCATGCTTCATAGAGCTTAACAAATTCCCCACCAAATGATCATTCACATAGAATTTACTCCTAGAACTACAAATAACTCGGAAAATCTGTGAATAAGTCCTCACAGTATGCCTAAACCCATGCTTGCCAGAACACCAAGTGAAAAAACCGATCTTTTTCGATGTATCAAGCGAATTTTTACGAAGAACTTGTAACACAAGGCTCTCAGACACAGGTATAGCATTAGCATCAAGGTTTTCAATTCCAGATTTCGACAAAGTTTTGGTAATATGCCCAGTAAGGAGAAGATTCCCAAGTTCAAAAGACACCCCTTTAACTCCTTGTTTTCTATTCAATCCACCAAAACTAGAAGAGCAAAAGAAACGAGAGTTCTTCCATGAAAAAACAGCTACAAAATTGGGCATTTTTTTGCAATTTGCATCATTAACAAAACCCTAATAAAATTTGTAATCATAGACTAAATGTTGGCATTATTGAATCAAGAGTACAACTACAAAATTGGGTATTTTTTTGCAATTTGCATCAATAAAAAAACCCTAATAAAATCATGTAATCATTCACAAAATGTTGGCATTATTGAATCACGGGTAGAACTAAAAAATTGGGCATTTTGCAATTTTTGCATAATTAAAAACCTCAATAAAACCATGTAATCATGGAATATATGTTGGTATTATTGAATCAAGAGTACAACATCATCATGGAATTTATACAAATCAATCAAAGAAACGATCTTTTTTTTTTTTTTACTTCCATCAATCTTAGATTATCTGGGCATTTAGAAGTACAATTACAACCCAGAAATGCATAATAAAAATAGCAATAGATTGTGTATTTGAAGTTGTTAAGAGGAGAAAGATAAAGAAATACCAGTTTTTGATTGATACAGTTTTATATCTAGTGATTATTGTGTTCCTTTCTTCAAGTTTGTGTTGGATTTTCTAGGGTTCTAAGAGGGGTTTGACTAATTGTCCTACCATTTTTGAGGGAGTGAAGAGTGAACTCTGAGTTTTTCCGTCTACGTTTACTTTATTTTGCGACCAAAAAACGGATCCAAACGCAAACCGATTAGTCGTAAAAGTGGTTACTAAATAATCGTTTTTTATGATACATTTGTGTCAAACCGCCCTACACAAGTACTCGTATTTATATTTGTTTTGGGGATAAGGTTGGGATATCTTTACCGGTTATCAAATTTAATTTGAGGTTATATTGATGTTTTATTTCGATATAAGATGAGGTATCGAACCTTGCAATACAAAGAGCATACTATAATTTATCGATCTAGAACCTCCATATCAACTTTTATACATTAGTTGGTCTTGCTTCAGACGGACCATTTTGGCCTGAACCAATAAGCCGGGATTTTGTAACCATTTTACAGTTAGATGTAACCACTATTGAATACAAGTTGATATAAGTTGTGGTTACATTTTATCCGATAATTACCGGTAAAATGAAAGAAGTTCATCAGGTGAATCTGCATCATCTGGAACCCCCCTCGTTACCGTACGTGCGACTCTCACCGGGAAAGCATGAAAAAAAGGCTCGAAGGATACGATTCTTCCGTCACCCCATTCATTGTGGGGTGATCTTGCTTCTTATTTTGCAGACGGATATAGCCCGTCTAAAATAAGAATTTGCGTTTAGACATATACATCTTTAGTACTTTCGTAGTATATATTGGTGATTAACACGAAGGCTAAACTATAGCCATATCTAGTTCGAAAATGAGATAGTATCACCAGGTGGTATGGCTGGTAGTCTGGTACCCAATCTCTACGCCACCTTGTCACATACAATAAGCGGAGGCCCCTAAATTAATGAACCTACATAAAAGCATGTAATAAGAAGGTGATACCGAGATTGGGTACCTGGACCCCTTAACATTTTTATTATCTTCATTACCAATGTCAACTTAGACAATAAATATCTCCAAGTAAAGATCTAAGGTACAATTTGTCATGTTTAGGTTAACCATCGTTGTAAAAGTTGCTGTCGTTGCTCCGATTACCAAACAAAAGGATGCCACGACACGGCGACACAAACAATAAGAGACGTAGCACGAGAGCTTTAAACTGTCGAGCCAAAAAGCAAAACATGATACAAACAACAGACACAAGCCAAAGAAAATATGGCAATGTATACTCAATAAACATTTAAAGGAGATTTTGTATCCCCTTTGAAAAATCCCTTCTAATTCGGATGTCTTTAAGCGCCTAGCACGATTCGATGCACTTTAATCCTCAAACTTTAGCAAATCTGTCCACAAGAACAGTAGTTGATCCTTCAACGACAACAAGCTCTCCCCTGTGGCGAAAGATTAACCATCTTATGAATATTCGGAGTCCAGGTAAAGAATTATACCATCAGGTTTTTTTATAAGGACTCACCTTGTACTTCACTGCTGCTTGTGCATCTATGTATGCCAGAACGTCTTCTTGCCTCATCAACGCTTCATGCAGCGCCTGTTTATAACATCACCGTGTAATTTAAAATGAAGAACCGCTTTTAACCAGCTCTAAACACAGTAAAAATGAGACCTCTTATTTTATCAGTCTAGGTTTTGGCAACGGTAAAAGTTAATGTTTACATACAACTAATACGGCTCAGTCAGTGAGATGAAATCCACCTTTTTTTTTGTTCCTTTTTGGCAGCGATAAAATTAAGTCTAACCTCATAATCTCATAGCCATTTTAGCTAAATTGTCGGCTACTGACATTATATTTGAATCTATATTTACGGACGAGTTTCACCCCAAGACATATTTGTAACTTCTTCAAATAATGGAAATATACATTCACAAACAGAAAAGAACAAAAAAACTTTTACTCACTGTATTTTTAGTTTATTATGCAGTAGAGATGGAAAAGGATGAATACCTTTTTGGTGGAAATTAACTCTGCTTCTAATGCATTCACTCGATAAATTGCAGCATTTAACAGCTCTTCTTTCTCGGAAGGCATTTGCATAAACTTATTTTGTAAGGTAGCAACATTATCTTCCAGCTCGGTAAGCCTTCTTAGTGTATGTGTGAACAGATTCGTATCAGCGAGCTGCAGACCTGCTGCAGGTCTAAAATCTTCTTTAGAAATTGACCCAATAATCACATTTGGGATGCTGTGATGAAAATACGAAATCAGACTGGTAGCGCGTCTAAAGATTTTGAGAATTGCAGATTGAAAGAGGCCGATCAGAGTTGTAAAGAAAGCCATGACCACTGTCAAAAATCGAAGACGCTGCCATTTTGCAGTATCTGTGACGGAAGGCTGAGAGAGCTTTTCTGCAACAAGTTACAGTAGAAATGTTTAAACAGGAGTATTAAAATAGATATATGTTGCATCGGATGATGATACATCGACCACCATACAATTAACTCATTACTCTTCATCTCATTTATATTGTCCCCATATGACTTTGGCGATCAACCGTCATCATCAGTTGAGACTTGAGATAAATCAAACATGTTAAATTTCACCAAGTAATTTAACGTATATTTAGAGAAAATAATGGCCGAATCTGATAACGGATGACCATCAAAATCATATGAGGCTAATAAATATGAGATGGAGGTAGCACAAATTACAGAAACAAGTGTGCGTAGAAGGGCATGCAAGCCCCAATCACGTCGCTCCACGCCTCCATCCCCTCTCATTGAAAAGGACGAAAAAGAAGCCATAGGGATATTCTCATTCCAAACCGAGTATAGTCAATAAACTATATAATGCAGGTCCAAAACTCGATTAAAATCGTTCTACACAAATTCTAGCATTTTGAATAAATTCTGAATAAGTCGGTAATGCTAACCTCTTGACGAATTCGTCTGAGAAGTAGAGAGTTCTCCAACACATGTACCATCCTGAACTTTTGCAACCGGTGAGTCACTATGATAACAAGTAGAACCAACACTTTCTGCAGCCCTACCCTGTAACAAGGCATTACTTAAAAAATCTGAAATCTAATTCGATTTATCTCAGATTTCAAAAAATCCTTAGCCATTGAGCTGACTAATGATAAATAATCCGATTAATATCGATTTTTTTCAGCACTTACTTCTTCATCAACCGGCATCAATTTTAATGATGAAGAACCAGGTGCTCTACACAAATAAAATTCTTCAACCTCGGATCCAGATTCTGCAGTGGATACGTCACTATCTTTCATCTGATATAAAACATAGAGAAGCAACATGAAAAAAGAGCGCTTATGCGGAAACAGTAATGAAAGCCCTTCAATGTGGTTTCAGTACCATGTTGTCACAAGCAATCAACTTTCCTTCACTGTTTGAAATAGTAACCTCGGCTTCACCAGATTGGATGGTCTGGAAATGGTAATTTAAAACTGAATAAGTCAAATTAGAAAAAATGAAACAATGTATTAAGAGTCATACTTAAGCACCAGTAATACCGTAACACGACTGCTCATTTGTGACAACCTTTAAAATATCAGGATCTTTCCACGGTCCCTTATCAGACCTCATACAGCCACCTTGATCTGCGCAATTGCACGTCCCACCAAGGAATTCAGGCAATTGACTGTATGAAATAGAAACCCCGGAGCACGTGATAAGGCCGACTAAATACAAATTTCAAATTGCAGAAAACGGGAAGAAGAAAAGAGAGAAAACTTAATAATATGCAGCAAAAGTGAACATGCAAAGTCTATTGAAGTACCTTTTGTCAATAATCTCGAGCAATTTGTTATGATACTTCTGACCAAGAACCTGACAAAAAACAAATGTATTAAGCAAGCGGTCATCATTTACGATCTTTAGCTAACTCGAAGCACTTGGAAAATGGAAACATTCAAACATACATGAATTTTTGATGTTGTATGTGGATCAAGAAGAGTCTTGATTGTGCTCCAGACTAGTTTAAACCCACTGCCAGCATTAATGATGTACATGCGGTGCAGCGTCTGTAAATATATCGTCATCAAAAGAAGTAATCTTATCCTTATGATGCAAGCATCAAAGAGACCTACTCTGGATAACACGATGAAAAATTGCATCGAAAATATAACCAACACAAGAAGCGCAGACACTTTAGTGAGCCATTTGCTTTACTCCATCAGATTGCATTACATGTTGGAAATGTTAGATAACAGACATACCTCTGGGTAGTTGTCATTATCAATCTTCTGCAGTTGTATAATGAGGTCACGAGCAGGTTTAGCTACGTTTTTCAAACCCTAATGATGAAATAATTAAGAATGAAGAAAAAGAAGTCGATACAATTTCATCCACACATTATCATAACCAGATGACAAAAGGAGACGTCAACATACCATGCCTTGCACATCCAAAATGGATGTAGTTGAATCGATATGCCTTTTGGCAGCGATGGAGCAAGCAGGAAATTTTATTGCAAAGCATTTTTCAAAGTCCTGTGCATGGTACTTTAGGTAGCGTTCCATTGTTGTTACTTGCATAAGCTTTTCGGCATCGACTTTTCCCAACTGATATATGTAGACGGGCCTCCCATCCTTGTCTACGCCATGAAAACCTTGGGGACAGAATTTCAAGACTACGTCCAACTCATGGTATTCAAAATCCTGATCATAGAAATTAGATGTCTAAGTACCAAGTAGACTAAGCACACACTCTTCAATATTACCTCGCGTACCCGTGTCATACACTCGACACTCATACATGGGTAGGACACTCAGGCACTTCATCTTGGACCAAAAACATGATTTTTTTTCTCATAAAATAGAGAAAATCAACACTTGGACACACACCAATGTCGGATACTTCTAACCGAGTCCAAGTAACATAGACCTATTAAGTTTTCGATTCAGTTCTCTTAAGACGTTCAAGTTTTGCAAAATACAATTGGTATCAGTAAATAACGCTGGCAATGAATGACCACTATACCAACATGGACGATCCAAGTTTTCAGGATGAATGATTGGACCCTGCAAATGCAAACAAGAGATACTTTTTCTTGGATGAAAGAAACGATTACTCTGTTCATTTCCCTCTTGCTCATGAAATATACAATGACTAAGCCCTTCAGTTCAAACGGAACTATTTGAGGATCAGTTGACCAAACACCAAACCCGAGATCACTTGACCAAACAAATACAAATGATCGATAGTTCATGCCATGGTTGTAACAGCAACCAAGTACAGTACACGTGTCTATCAATCTGCTTACCTTCAAGAGAGTGTCGGCACCAAATTCTTTTCTCCATTGAAGCATATTAGCCCACATTTGCTTTGCTTTCTCAATGTCGAACTTCCTTGCCTTCAAAAACCTAAAAGGGATGAATGTCGACATATAGTACTTCTGACATATCAAAGTTATATGTTCTACAGATTTACGGCCTGGTTGTAGTACGACATATCAAAGTTCTACCTCTATCTAGAAAATTACCTAAGCAGCATATAATAGTCATCATGTCTTGCTGGCAGCAATTCATCCGAAAGTAACACCTCTCGAAAAGCTTGCACAGCCTGCACTTCTTTATTATCTCGTACATCCTTAATAGAAACACAAGCGCCTCTTCCCTCAATTTTCCTCTTCCCTTTTCTTATGCTGAGTGAACGCCTTAGTTTACTCGAAGCGTTAATGGCTTTGTTCCTCAGACCATTCCTCTTCTTTTCATTTTCTGATGCTTCAACATCTGATTTTCGCTCACTTATTTCAGCCATACTACATGATCCTTCAAAGCCTGCAAGTAATAATATCGTGAAGCGACGACAACATTACCCCAATGCTAGCAACACATCGAGAATGAAACTAACATCAAACATTAATGGCATAATAACATCAATCATTCCTTTGTAAAGTTACTAGCTAGCTTTAAACAATTACTGACCCCTTTCCAAAGATATTCCTCCGTCTCGGTCATTTGGTTGCCTATACTATTTTGGACGTCTCATTCATTTGTTTTAACTTTTTATACTTTGAACGGTTTTTTATGAGTAATTTGATCATGCATATCAACTCCTCCATTATAGTCCACTTATCATCCAATAACAACCACAACTGGTTCCCTCCCCTCTCCTAGGCCATATTCATTTCGATTGAAATTGCTAGAACTTAATGGACCTGAACTGAAATAATAACCGTAATAATGTTGAATTGAACTGAACAAAACATAATGGACCTGACATAAACTGAATTTATAAGAACAAAAGTTAATTAGGTCCAAAAGAACATAGTCTTTACGTCAAAATCAAAGCCAAACAAATGATCGGGGCGACAGAGAGTCAGAGAGTAATAAACTCCGCTAAAATATAGGAATTGAGCTCAGGAGCTCAACAAAAATAATCCCGTAACCAGTTGTATAATCCATTAACTGCTCGAGACCTTCTAAAAAAAACATCACAATTATACAACCAAACAACTTACAAATACTAGCAAAACGATCAAATACACTAAACACAAATTAAATGATATACACAGTGCCACAGTTATTATGAAATTTGAGCTAACAGTTAAATATAAATAAATAAACAGTTAAAACAGTTAAACTACCTGACATGAGATTAAAAGTGGGCCACTTAAGAATTCTCAAAACAATTTTATTTTTTATTTTGTAACTCCAAATTCCTGTTTTTTTTTTTTTTGTTAATTATATGAATTTTTTTATTTTTTTTTAGGATATAAATCAAAAGGTAATTTAGTTCCATGTTCAAGAATGATCTACTAGAGGTGGATTACTAAAGCGGTCCACTCAACTTTCCTTTTTTGTAATGTATTTTTCTTGTTATTTGTGGTATGCAATTACCTGCCTTTTTGGTTTCCTCTTTGAGCAGGGCACGTTTCCTTTGTATTGGAACCTTTATACTTTAGCGTAAATTTTAAGACGGACACTTTTCGTCACTTTAAAAATCTCTCCCGAGTTACGAGCTTCAAGTGAGAGAGCAAATGGGTAAAGTTGTGTGAGTTCTTTATAAAAAGACGGTAATAAGTGAGACTTACGGTATATATTTATAAGCCACTAAAGGGTGGAACTAGAATTTATGGTTAGTGGGGTAACAAATTCTAGGTAGCGAGCAAATAATGGTATAAAGTGTTGGAATACAGGGTACACAAAATAGGAATTGACAAAATAAAATACAATATCGAATCGACTTAACGTTTTCCTAATAGAACAATTCGACCTTTATCACTGTGTCAGGGGTGTTCTGAATTTTCTACTGAGATAAGACGGTGTCCCTCTAAAATCGACACTTAAATCAGAGATATAACTGAGAAGTTTGGATTTGTAGTTTTTGCTTTTGTTCTTAGATGCAGAAGATTGAAAGTCTGTATGAAATAATCTTCTAATCTCCGTCATAGTCGTTCGAAACGAAACTATACCGCAAAAGCTCGTAAATAATATTATAAGCGTACACTCCGTACTACCCGAACTTATTATATTATAACGACTTTGCCCATCCGTGAATCAAAACCGAAAACGCTAAAATGAAACCGGTAATTACTCTTAAATTACCAACATAAAGTGCCGAAACGAAATAATTTGGATCGAATTTGAACTAAAACGACAACTAAAGTCAATCGTCTATCACATTGCAATCGAACCGAATACCGTTTGCCATATTTATACTAGAATGAAGCACCATTTTTATTAGGGTTATTTAATGAGAATAATCCTACCTATGTCCTTCCTTCTCATTTTAATCTATCTTATAGTTTAACCCATATTAATCTTTACTATCCACTCATTTTTCTCATATTGCTATTTTGGAAGGGCAACTGATTAACAGGTTACCCCTTTACCTTTTTTTATTTACAAGGCATTACCTTCCTTTTTCTCTTTAGTGTGTGTTTAATTTTAATTTTCACCATTTTTTTACGTTTAATCTTCATCTGTCCATTGCTCCTTTTTTCATCATCCATCATCTTCCTTACTCATTCCTTATATAACCTCCAACCCCAAATTAACATTTATTCCCAATTTCATTTGGGGATCCACTGTTCTGCAAAACCCTCACCATGACCGTCTCATAATCCTTGCCATTAAAATCCTTATAACTACTGCTCGATTCGGTCGAAAACCCACCCATCTCATCATCTCCCTACTGGCTACTGCCACGGGTACAAAAACCCAGTTTGATTAACTCCCAAAGCCTGATCCTTAAACAAATCGAAACCTTGATCAAAGTTTAAATCTTTCGTGCTGTTACTTTATAGTTGTTGTTTGCAGAAGTGTTGGTGAAGGGCAAAGTGAATTGTTGTAATTGTTTGTTGTTGGTGGTGGTGCAATAATTGTTATTGTTGGTGTTGGTGTTGAAAGAATGTCATGGCTTTGAAAGGGATAGATTTGAGGGTGGAGAGGTTTATCACTGCTGTAATTGTTATTACTTTATAGTTGGTGATGTTCAGTGAGGTGGGTGGTAGAGTTTGGCAGGAGTGCTGCGAATGGAAACTACATAATAGCACCACACCGCCACTTGACGATTACCTCTAGCCATTGTGTCTAAGGGATCCTTAGGAAATTAGTTAGGAGTTTTGGTTTACGGACCCAGACTTGGGAATCATTCATTGTATGTAATGGTTCACCCCGGCTTGTGGTGATTCATGTTCGAATTATATATGTTACATTGATTTTCATTGTTGTCTAGGACTCAGCCCACACGTCAGGCCATTTCCGACGCATAGAAAGGGCCTAATGACAATAAACAAAGAACATCCACCCCAAAGACGACTGTTCGATACAGTTTACAGATATTTACAGATAGTTACAGCATGAACGAAGGACCACTAAGCCAGAAACAGTTCCATTAGACTAGTAGAGTAATATGCATCACCGGCTCCATAAGATCATTCTATATACAATGTACAACTTCCTTCCTGCAAGAATACTGTCAGATATCAATATAAGTACGAGAGTTTTGTATCAGAGGTCTTGGATGAGTATGAGATGGCTTCACGGGTATGCCTCTAATTGTAAGGTTAATGGGTTGGTCTCACATGTAAGACCGTCTCAAATAATTTTTTTATTTTGAGTAAAATAAAAAGTACTTCGTATTGTTCATCGCTAAAATAGAGTAGAAAGTTTTACCTGTCATGCCCAATTCCTTTTGGCGCGCAATTGAGTGAGTTTGTCCCTCCATTGAGCTGGAAGAAAACATAATATCATATGAAAGTAATCTTTGGTCATTAAAGAAGATACAAGGGAGTCAACAAGGGCTAGCTTTTCTACGGAACTACAAAACTGAGCTTACTCGACAATTTGAAGGTTTTCAACGCAAGTAAAGAGCTACATAATGAAAACAGAAACACACAATGTCTGCTATATAGATTTGTAAGCCAGATTGGATTAAAACACAAATCACTGACGTCAGTCAGTTACATCCGACCAACTTGAAAACAAATAATTGATAGCTGATATTACGCAAAAATGTAAGTTTAGGCTACTATGGTCAGCACTGCGGTCATAGTAGACGGTACAGATTTCAAATAACAAACCTTAAGGTGATGGTTCAGGTCAAATCAACCCACATGAATGCCCTACCTCCCCACCCACACCTGGTGCTAATATTCCAACTTTAGAAAGGGGGGTGGTGAGATTTGAACCGTGACCTCTTGGTCACACGGGCTCCGATACCATTTAAGAAAACCATTCCAACCAAAACCTTAAGGTGATGGTTGAGGTCAAATCAATGATTTTATACTCTTTTAAGAGTTAATAGCTGGATATTTACTAGCACCTTTGGATATTTACTAGCAATTGTGGTTTGCACCGGACCGTAAGTTATGTGTAAACAAGAAGGGATCACCATACCTGCATCCTGATAACGCTCCTCAAGCGCAGCATCAAGCATGTTTCGCATTAAATTAAATTCTGCTGTCTCTACGCATGGCTTTCCACTAGGCCTGATTCAAAGCCCAACAACGAAAAATGTAAGATTTTGCTAGCCATAAATAACAAGTCATGATTTATTGGAATATATATCCAGAGTAACAAGAAGAAATCGTCGACTTTATCTACTCTGATCTGGCAATACCCTCATAGCAATCTCATACAAAGCTATCAAATGAATTGAATATTCTTGTTCTCGTGTGTAGATATATATATCTCATACCGGCGTCACTTGCATAAGGAACAATTTGGAAGAGACTAACTTGAGGTCATTACCTCTTAAATCCACAAATATAGATGGAGTGCGTGGAAGTGTGGAACTAACGAGAAAATAACACACTATATTAAATAAGGGGCTCTGTGGTTGTAGGTAAAATCAAAGCAGCATCTTAAGCAACTTTACGATGGCTGAAATAAACAGAAAAGAGAATTATATAACCTACCGATCCAATTCAGTAAATGACAAAATATCAGATGCAGGTCCCAAAGATGTCGGCTTTGCAGACTCTAAGACCTTCATTCCATCACTGTGAGCCAAGTTCTTGTTTACTTGTATTGGAACCTGTGCGGATAACACATCAATTAATAACCTTCTTATGCAGGTTTGCAGCAAAACGCTGAAGCATTTACAAAGAGCACATATACCTATATCAGATGGTCTCCATTTAACCCCTATAACTTAATCAGGAATGCACAAGTATTTGGACTGGTATGTGAGACCGTTACATATAAAACTCCCCAAAAAAGACTTTCCACAAAACCACAAGTGACAGAAGAAAAAGGTACCTTGCATCGTACAGCAATATTGATCGCATCTGAAGGTCGGAGATCAAAGCTAATACATTCAGCTTCATTATCAACCTGTAACCATGAATAAAATACCGTGTGCAAGATTAATAAAGAGATAACTTTATCCAACCAATGCATTAACATAGTCACTATATGTACCTTTGTGAGATATATCTGAGCAAAATATGCCTCATGCACTCTCTTTGTTACACGAACAACTTTGACCTGCAATATATATACATTTATTTGCCATGATACCAAACAAACGCTTTGAATAAGATAGCAAAAAAAAATTGATCGACAAAATGCAACTATCACCAAGAGACCACTATCGGAGGGTGAAATTTGTCTGTTTAACTTACCGCATATCCCATCTTCTCAACCATCTCCTTTATGACATGATACATTGTTGGTCTAGCCTGTCCGTGACATAAATACATATATGACGACAAGTCAATAACTACATGTTAGATAACATACTAGGCTTCCTGACAAACTTAGTAGCAAAGCAACAACTACTTACAATATGAACATTCCGGATAGCAGCCATAAGCAATACACTAGGCATCTCCACTGTATGATATAAAGACATGTCAATATGTCATACATTGGTCGGCAAAAGTGCAAAACTTAAAAGAACGCAAAGTTGGACAGCACAGAGTAAAGTACATACAAACAATTATCGGGAGAAGTAGTCCAGTTCCATCTTCCATCTTGAGGACTATGGCAGGATGTGGTGCATAATCTGGTAAATGACCGCCTTGAGGACTGTTGTGAACACATTTCATAAGCTTACCATCTCTCATTTTAATTGTGAAGCCATCTGCACCACTCTTCACTTCAACTACAACAAAAGAATAGAAAAAAAATTACTTTCTGAAAAAAAGCAGAAACTGGGCCCTACGAGCAGCATCATGTACACTGTGTCAAGTTTCTGAACACTGAATAACCAGCAGCGTGTGAACAACCAGTTCACTACTACTACGAAAGATCAGATCAGACTAGAGCTATATTCCTATTTCGAGCAAATAAGTCTATTGACACAAGCTTTCCTCATAGCACAAGTTTAGTCTCCAATTGAAGTATTGAACAATAACAAATTAACAACAACACTACCCTAGTGTCTCAGACTCCCAAGGACTCCCGCTTAAGGCGGGGTATCACATCTACGCAGCCTTAACTATGTTAGAAAACACAAAGAGGATGTTTCAAATGACCTATAACAGATTTGAGACAAGAACTGTAGCATCCGGCTGCAACGCCGAGGGGAAAAACGCAGAAAATGATCGATCATTTTATATACAGTCACGTTGAATCAGACACAGTTTTAATTCCTGATATTCTCAAGAACAAAACCAATGAACCCTTCTTGGACTGCCAATAGAAAAACAAGTATCACAATGCAGCCAATATGGGACACACCAGTCGGGAACAGTGGGAAAAAATGTCAGAAAGCATGTTATTTAGAGTATCCAAAAATCATCACAAGAAACATACTCCCTCTATCCTTAATCATTTGTTTACCTTTGGTTAAAATACCTCTCACAAAGAATATAAAAGGTAAACAAATGATTGGGGCGAAGAGCGTAGCTCAATAGCACATTTTACATGTTTGAAGTTTGATAATACAGAATCACAGACAGCCGATCAATGTGTGGACTCTGGACAGCTAAAAGCCAAAAAGAAATCAGCTTTCACGAACCATACACCGACCTAGCTCACAGGGCATCTATGCTACCTCATATATAAACATAATCAATTAGTTCATGAGTAAAGTAATTAGGAGAACTTACCAGCCTCAATAACACTCGAATTGACGTAGTCCTCATCCTTTTCACTAAAATTCTCAGCTTTGCTACCATTTCCATTAGACGATGAACTGAAAGTGCACTGAATAGTTCCAACCCTTTTCATATGACGTGAACGAGCACAAACATCAGCAATAGTGCTTCGCCGAAACCCACCATTGCAACCCCAAAACCTACTCCTTAACATTGCTGTTCTTGCCAAAGGGCCATTAATTGGCACAGCATAAACACCCACTTGTTTTGCTTGAACAGTTGGGCAAATAACAGGTCCTTGCAACGTTGCCATCTCCTATTTTAACTCCTAAGACAAAATAACATCTTAAAATAAGCAAATGACAACACCACCACAGATTCATCTAAAACTACTAACTGCAACATCTCTCTTACTCCGTTCGTCTCAGTCATTAGTTTCTCCTTCTTATTTATAAGAGAGAGATTTTAATTAAAGGTAAACAAATGAATAGAACGAAGCGAGTAAAACGTAAATAATCAATTGAGTCAGATGGAGTATGATCCAAAAACTAATTCCCCAAATAAACCTCTGTCTACTATTAAAACTACAACTAAGCCCTTCCTAACATACTCCATCCATTCTATTCAATTGTGTACTCTTTCAAAAATGTAAGTAGGATATCGAAAACACAAATTCTCATTTGTGACGTACCACATCAAGACAAGTCATTGGTGACTCAATGGACACTCTATTTTTTGTCTTATCTACCCATGTGGGTGATACTTACCTGAAACGAATATATCCGTCACAAGGGAGACTTATATACGTCAAATGGAACCGAGGAAGTAACAAATAAAACCCAAAAGCAAATAATAAAACTAAAAGGGAAGCTAATTTGAGGATCATACACTAACATGATCATTAAACAGCTAATTACAAAAAAAGTTTCCAACTTTAATTGTTTTCTATAGAAAGGTTGAATCTTTAGTCTATAATTCAATTTTTCTAAGCTAATTTGAGGATTATACACAGTCATGATCATTAACCCACTAATCATCAAAAAGATTCCAACTTTGATTGTTTCTCTACAACAAGATTGAATCTTTAGTCTATAATTCAAATTAACTAATCAAAATCAATAGAAATCTAGGCATACAACATTAAAAAAAAAAAAAAACAGAATAATTGAGATTCTAGTACCCACCTGATAAAAAGGGGTATAATTCCAAGAATCTAGGGTTATTTAAGCTTGAAATTCTACAAACAACCTGTAAAATCAATTAAATTAACACAAATTACTAAATTTATATGGGATTTAATGAAATTTATATGGGTATTTTGATGGGATCATGGAGAAAAAAGAAGGGTATTTTAGGAAGAAATTGATTGATGAATAAAAGGTAGATATATGGAAAATTGGACCGACGAAAAATAATGAAATAATGAAATAAATAATAGCAGATAAAGTTTGGATAAGAGATTCCTGTTGTTTGGATGAATTGGAGGTGAGAAGATATTTTTTTAATAGAAAAAGACATTTTTGAAGAATTTGTCAATTTATTAATCAGTTTTCTGAATGACATCTACACTCTTACTGAGTTACTGTTCCTTTAAAAATGGCATTTTCTGAGCTCACACCATTCTGATGTCATATATTTCACAATCATTTTTCCCGATTTATGACGGCACTCTCCGGCTTAAATTTAAGAGAGGTTAAGGATCATATTACTTATATCAAGTTTATCTTTTGACGGATATATCTGTCACAATTTCGCCCGTGTAGGTAGATGATAAAACAGGATGTTACCCCTTGAACACTTTGCTTTTGTCTTATCTACCCCGCATGAATAATGTTTAACCTGTCGGCTTGCGACTACAGAATTTGTGTATTACTTATGTATAAAAGAGAAATATATTATTTTTCCCTAGTCATGGTCTATCATAAGATAGTCGTATCCGCCTTAATTGTAAAACAAGTCAAATGCTACTTTATATACGTAGATAAATAATAGTTTCTCATTTCTTAGGAATCTGCTTTTCACTTCTTTTTTGTCTCATTTATGTATTTGACCTGATTTATTGTTTAGGACGGATATGTCCGTCTTAAACAAGAATTTGTGTTTTTAGCTCTTAGACCTTCAATGCATTGTCTACCTCTTCTTCGAGTTAATGGTGTTATAAGGGGAGTTTAGGACAATAGTTTAAAATTGTTTGCTTGTATTATGGCAAATTATTGCTATTTATATTATGTTTGTGTTTTTTGTTTTTGTTTTGTGTTTGTGTTCATGATGTTTTAGGATTGAGAAGACGCGACGTTATACTAAAGGAGGATTATTAGTTCTAGTTGAAGTGGAAGAAGAAGGGAAGGAATCAGATTTGGTGTTGTATACCGTATTAATCTAAGTACTAAGGATGTCACTTCTAAAACAGGCTCACTATTAGTGAACACAATTGTCGTATGTATTGCTTTAACGTATAGACACACTACTAGAGAGTATTTCCATACAAGAGTGACAATCGCCATAATTTTGAATTAGCTATTTATCTCCCTCTTTTATCTTAGCACATTAGAAATAAGACATGAGTTTCGAGTTGAACTTCAATTTTAAACTTTTCTCAAAGGATTAGAATTTAACCCTCTCCTTGAGAATAAAGAAAATTTATTAGTTATCCCAAGAGTACCATGGTTAAAATATTAATTACTGCGATTTACCCTAAAAGGAATAATCTAACTTAACTCATTTAAGTAAACACTAATTCTTGTTGCAAACGGATTTATTTTGGTTTGAATCTTAAAACGGGGTTTTGTGCCAATTTTATTGTCAAATGTAACCACTATGATTCAGCTAATGTTACAGCTAATGGTAACTTATTTTCCAAATGTGGTTACATTTAGCTACTGTAAACTGGGTATAAAACCTCGTCTTATTAATTCAGGCTAAAAATAGACCGTCTGACGAAAGACTACGTAAAAGGTGCAGAAAGTGGACCAAGAGAAAAGAGGTACATACCCCACAGCCCATGGGATACAGATAGCCCAATAAGATTATATGGACCATTTACTGTTAATATAGACACCTTTCTTTCAGTGCAAGAGTGTGGCTTAGATCACTCCACACTCCACTCTTTATAGGCATCAGCAATTTGACATGGTTGTGCAGACTTGGATTTTATCCTACTCTGCCAAAACACGATCTTAAATATTCTGGAATATTTAAACGGATTAAGTATCGTCTCATTTCTGCACATAAGATAAATCTGTTGTTTTCCCTATGTATTTTGCAATTGTCTTATTCATACTTTATACTTGACTAGTCTTAAAGTTAAGACACATATACCCATCTTAATTAAGCGAAAAGCATCGATCGATTAGAGCCGATGACCGAGGCTAGGTAACAATCTAACCCTATAATTAGTCCCAACTCAATCAAAAATTAGAAAGGAGGTAGCGACGTAGCGTTGTTGACTTGATGTGGATTAAACCTAATGAATAACCCAATAAAGAATTAAAGCAATCAATTTTGACATTATTTATAAATTTGTTCAAACAATTTTTAAATAGATGAATTAATTTGTTAAACGAGATGGTTGTCACAAAATATTATTCCGTACTTCGTAAACACCAAATTTAATTTTATTGTCATTTTGTGTAAATATTTAAATTGATTTTCGTCCGAAACAATAAGACATGGTTTTTAGACCATTTTACAAACAAATGTGACCATTTTTTAAAAACAAGTTATAACACTACATTTCACCATAAAATAATCACAAAATCTCGTTTCATTTGTTTTCCATCTAAAACAAGAATTTGCGATAAATGAAATACTCATTAAACAATAAAGTTTATTTAAAACAGTGACATGTAGTCAAGGTTGTCAGGTAGGGTTTGTACTTCGTCAGTTCGTTGTTTAACTAAGACATACACATCGGAGAAGCATGCAACTGTTTTGCTGACCTAAGTCACGACTTTCTGCTTGGGAGGGTATAAATGGGTCAAGATAATTATAGAGTGATTAAGAGTAAAAATGGGTCGTGACCTAGTTAGTGTGACCCTTGCTTGTGGATGGTCTTATATATATAAGGATCAATAACAACTTAAAGTGAATGAAGAATATACTGCTTTAATTTCTGCATTGCTTCTGACATTTTTCTCTCTTTTACTGAAATAGTGTAATAATAACATTATTACTTTATTAGCTTAAATTTTTTTATGAATATTCATATCTTAAAGAACAACTATTTAAAACCTAAATTTACTGAATCTGCTCTCTTATAATTAGATTCATTGAGCAGTGATTTAGTGATCGAAACACTTTTTTAGGCATATTATCGAGTTAGTACCAGGAGTATTGTAGTATGCACGTAGTTACCACCTTTTTAACGGTGATAGGGTTAGAGTATAAAACCGATATTGCGACTCCAACCATCCGATAAATATACCTATAGGCCTATAGGGCATGAGGTTCATAATATGGCCATAAGTGATTCTTTTGGCATTTTCCTTAATCTTTATGTTTAATACGAGTATATCAGCATGTATATAATAATATTCGTCAAATATTTGATATTGAAACCTTAGAAATAAAAATTTAGTTTTATGAATCCGACAATGATTTTAAAAAGTTATTTTTCGGCAAACTATATAACTCTATGAGACATTGAGACTCTTGTATAGGCTTTGACAACAAAAATGTTACTAAATTTTTTGATCTAACTCAAAAATGGTGCTAACAATTAAAAACCTTAATTAATATATTCCTTGTCCTCCATGGCTAATGCCTAACTAATATGGATCATACTTGGTCTACCCTGATATTGATAACATTTTCATGCAGGACGACCAAGTTTGTTCCGCTACTCATACAAATCATAATTCGTTCCATCTTTCGAGTACCTAACGTAACTTCAACCATTTTACGTACAGTTCGTGTTACATTTGGATTATTCCGAATTCGACCCTAGTAGAATCATATTCGACATAGAATATAATATTTCCACTAATTTAACTTAATTAAGTTCAAATCGACTTATTATTTTGAACTAAAAACCATGATTAAAATTATGAGGTGGCCATGCACTAGGTCCTGTAATCTCACAATCACTAGTTATATAGGACATGCATGTCAAGGGAACGAGACATAATCCTCGGCTTCTAAGGTCTTGTTTATTCGCTTCATTTTCGTCCGAAATCTGCAAATATATGATTAATTTAGGGTTAAGTTACAAAAGTTACGTTCACTTAGCTTAATGATTATGAACAAAAGATCATAAAAATCACAAATTCTCAATTAAGACGAGCATTATCCGTCTTCATTTTAAGAGGGGCTAAATACATACCAAATCACTTGACAAGTTGCCTAGAAAATATCAAAAGTGAGTTTTGTTTTTATTATTACCATCAAGTAGTAGTATTTAGCATGTCTGAAGTTTAAGACGGATAGTACCCGTCTTACTGAATAAAAATAAACGAAGATGTTAAATGTTAATAATTACTCTTTGTTGATTTTTAACTTACCCTATGAAGGTTGTTGTAGCTCCTATTGCGCGAGCCTAGCTTCATGTATGGAACACTTAATGTCTGCAGTTAATCACAAAGAAAATAACGCAAAATTTAACAATTAATTATCATAGATGCCCTAGGGAAAATGGTTTATTGTAGAAAATAAAAGTTTATTGTATTATTATGTAGGTTATGTTACCCTAATTCTTTCCTTTACTTTGTGTGCTCATTGTAGTTGAACCTCAATACTCGGATATGGATATGATATTTTTTCCCTTTATTGTAAGATTGTAACCCGGTATTTTGTTGATACGATCCTTTCAAATTTCAACCTTGCAAGTTTGAGTCAAATAGACAATACTACATAAAATAATTTAATTTTTTTTGGTAAATTTTTTTTAAAATACAACGTTTAAGGTAATATAAACTCTATTTGAAATGTTTCAAGTTTAAGATAACATCTCTATGTTATGAGTCTTCTGACATTTTTCATATGATTAATACAGATTTATAATAAGTTAATAAATACTCGTATATTATACGCTCAAACGGGGTAAGAGCATGACTTATTACTACAACATGAACATAGATCAAACTAAGATAGACGATGTTACCGCTTTATAATATAATGTAGGAAGTAACATAATTAAACCATACAAAAAAGTTAAAAAGTTAAAAAAAGCCATCCCAGATCATAAAATAAACTTTACAACATCCATATCGATTATCCAACTAGAACAATATATAGTTTTTATATTGTCAAGGAGTCAAAATAACTCCAAAGTTTGAACATTAAAAAATGGAAAAACATAAACATTGATATGTGCACATGTTTAACTTTAAGAAACACATTGAATCAAAAAAAGAATATTGATGGGATAAATTAACCATCATTTAATTATTTAATTATTAATAAATTACTAGAATATACTCAATGTATGGTTGATAGATCAGAAAACAAGAAGAATAAAAGGAGAAAATATGTACCTCGATTTGATTTTGAAGGAATTTGATATATCCAATGGCTTCTGATAGTACTGAAGCTGTATCTGTCTGTCAAAACGCATTAAACAAAGCTTAGAAATCTCAGTCAGAATAAGCATGCTTCTTAGATTTATTTTTTATGATATAATTTAGGTCAAGGTTTTTATTTTTATTTTTATTTTTTTATGTATGTAAAAAGGAAGCCACAAAAGTGACGGAATTTGAACTCTGGTCATGATCGAGTATAAACCATTATAGCTTTACCAGTTAATATAGCTGACATCTGTAGCCTCCAGGCTACAACTCAAGGGTTTTTAGAGCCACTTAATATATATATTCGAGATGTTATTTTAAAATTGCATGTTAGGAGAAAGTCTAGACAAAAACATAATATAATTACGTAGTCATAACTAGAGAGACGTTAATTTAAGTACGTACCTTGCCGAAGGGTGCTACTAGTTGTTGTAGAGCTGCGATCCTATCTCCTAATTTTTCTTTTCTAACCTGATAAAATTTATATATAATTAAGCAATAAAAAATAATTAAATTAGTAAGAGAGCGTCAATAGTTGATATTATGGATTATGTAATACTTCGTATTGTGATTGATGAATGTACGTAAAAGAAATTAGTATTAGTACTTTGTAAGAGATTGTCACACTTGTGAGAAATAATCTTATTCAACAAAGATAATACGAATTAATTAGTATTACCTTAACAATAATACTTGTATAAGGCGATTACAAGCATTATTACTGTAAAATTAACCACTAACTAATTGGCTTATATATCCCTCGAGTAACTATTCATACTACATTTGATTTATCAGTACAGTTTTACACCGTAAAACGGTTTTACATGAGACTTTTTCTTACCTTAAAGGGAGGGCAAGAAGCACGGGTCTCGAACCGTTGCTTTTTGGAAGCGGATTGATAACTTGAGTTAGGCTCCACAATGCAGCTAGATCTCTTTGGTTCTAGGATTCCATTATTGTTAAAAGATGAAAGCTTTAACAAAGAAGTTATATCATTAGTAGACTAATAAAGAAAATAATGAAGTAATAAAAAATATATGGACGAAATTAAAAAGAGAAAAGTCTCAAGGTTCTGAAAAGATAAATTGAATCATTTGCATGTATAAAGCTGAAGGAATCCTTCATATATAGAAAAAGAGATGAGAGGACCATCCTTTTTATTATTTGCTCAATATCTTTATTGAACTTTCAAAAGAGTTGCAACTTTCCCATTTTACACAAAGAAAACTTACTAAAAATTGATTGGTCTTTTATATTCTAACTTTTTATATGAATTATCCAGAGTATATATGTTTGTGTCACTAGTCTTGTAGTTTAAACAACATATATACCACATTAGTGTAAGGAGGAGAAATGATGAACCTAAGGAGTGAAAGACATGGCTATAGTTAACATCATTTGATAATGTGTTGAAAATATAAAGGAATTGCATGCGAATAATGTCTGCTAGCTCAGTTGATAAATTTGCTGGCTAATATTCATGATCATATACTCACATTGATGTCTACCGAAACATACTTTCAATCAGTGATGGAGCTAGGTTTGCAGTTGGAGAGACGAGAAAGTTCAGCGGGATATTACAAGAGAATGATACATTTCCTACTAATTTTGTAGCTGTCATTACTTAAATCACTCCGGGGTGAATAAGTAATGTCATAATCAGAACTTGATAATAGTTCAAAATTTTAACCAAAAATCCCAAAAAAAATCATGTTTTGCAAAGGCGAGCTCCCCTTCTAGCCTCCTCGCTCCACCACCGCTTTCAATATGTACATGAATCATATAAAAAACAATATGATAAATATACGATTTAGCCTAATGGTTAAGATGAAGGTCGTAACCTGACAATAGGTCACGAGTTTGAATTTTCCCTCTCCCCTATATTGTATTGACTTTGCGCCTCATTTGACATCAAAAAGAAAAAAAAAATATACAATGGCGATCTTATAGCGGAACACAAATTCTCATATAAAACTACTCTCACTTAGAGATGACCTACTATTCCAATTACATGTATAACTTAATATGAAATGCATGGATATGTGATATAAAATTGCAATAATATATTCTTATACAAGAAATTACTATGAAATTAAACACACATTAATTAAATATATAGGAAAAGAAATACATACATGGCTAGAAGCATTGCGTAGCCTGAGATCATTAGACTGCTGTAAATCATGATCAACATTACCAAATTGAGAACTATCTTTGAAAAGCTCAAGAAGATTACTATGTGAAGCTTGATTAAGACTTCTTCCACCTAAAAATGATCTTTGGGTTGCAAGAAGATCCAAATTACCGCGAAAATTACTCGAATCCATTGCGCTTGAGCTTAACTTTGAAATATTTACACTTGGAAAAATTTGGCTAAAGCTAGTTATTCCTGGAAGATCACTAATAATATTATTATTGCTACTATTACTATTATTATCTTGAAATTGCAAATTATTAGGTTGAAATGGTAAAGGGTGAAACATATGATTTTTGTAATTACTAGGAGATAATGTGTTAAGAAGAAGCATTTCATTTGGTGTATTTGTTGAAGGGCTTAATAATTCACCAAATGTTTGAAAAGATGAATTATTACTTTGATCTGATGATGTTGATGACTCTTCTTTGATTTTATTGGAAATAAGATGTTGATGATGTTCATTGTAGGAAGTAGATTGCATAATGTTAATGTTATTAGGTAATGAATATCTTAAGTCTTGTATCATTGAATTGTTGAAAGTATTAGGAGCTGCTTCAATAGAATTTGCATGGATGTTATTCCTGCAAAAAGAACAATTAGAGAACGAAGAATCGAGTAAATTTAAGCTCGCTAATGAGACGTTATTATTAAGAGGTGATACTCAATTTCGATACCAATCAAATTTAAAAGGTAATAAGATTTATTTTGTAAAAGTGTAGATACATCACTAAATATAATGTGATTTGAAAGTATTTTCATCATACCCTTTGGAAAAACTATCTGAAAATAAGATCTAAATAAGATGAGTAGAAAATTAAATATTCTGACATAAACTTATGAACTACAAATACCTCATAGTTAAAATTAAGAAGAAAAATCGATAAACCCTAATCATGGGATATTTGCATGTTGAAAAATAATCTAAATGAAATACTACCTCATCCCCTTTATGTATTTTAATTTCTGAAATAAATTGAGCTTATTGATTATTATATAGCTTAATTAACCACAATAAATAAAAGGATAATATTATCCTGAACTTCATTTTGTTACAAAATAGAGGATGGGTTTGATTAAAACTACAACTTAAGATAAACAAATCAAACCAAATTAAAATACCTATGTAATAAGCCAATTAAGTTATTAAGACCACATCAAAATACTGTTTTATCTGACGATTCATATCAGCCAACCCCAAATCATTTCTGTCGGTCGTTGTAATAAACAAAGTCTAGAGAAGAGAGAAACAAAAATTGTAAAACTTACAAGAAGAAATTTGATGAAGACCTCCAAGCATGCTCATTATTACCTTCAACATCACTCAAACTTGGGAAAGCCAAAGAAGATGGAATAATACTAGAAGATCTAGCAAGTTGATGATCTTGAAGCTTATGATGTTGTAAATGAAGATCATCATTATTAGTAGATTCCATATTATTGATTGTGCTTTATTAAAAGCCTTATAAACTAAGTATTGTGCTTAACATTAGAGTATAATACTACTTCTTTTGTGAAGAAAAGCTTGAAAATCCCTAGAAAAGAGTAGTAGTAATAGTAAATAATAATAAAATCAACCTCCCATACATATATGTTACAATTAGAAGACAAAAAACACACACTATTTATTCTCAGGTGACAGCCACACAACCCAAGTAATTCTTTGCAAGTTGTTGTATGTAAGGCTATTATAGTATCCACAAATTCGTTTAAGACGAACATTTTCCGTTTTAAAGTTAAGACAAGTCAAATACGTACTAAATCACCTACTTGTTGCCTAGGAAATACTAAAAACTTTGCTTTTTATTACCATCATATGATATTATTTGACATGTTTTAAAATTAAGACGGATAATGTCCGTCTTACACTAGACTGATTGGATAGTAGCTTGGCTTCCCTATACATGATGTCCTTTTTAGTAGTGTTTTCAAGTCCCCTAGTTGCCCCTTTCTTAAGACATCCTTTAAAAAGGAGGATTTAAAGGTCAGGAGGAATCACCCTATATATTAGTAGATGTGTTTAATTATGTATATTTTTTTACTCTTAAAGAACTTTTTGAAACTTTGTCAATCAATAAAAGGTTATTGAGAAAAGAAATTCTACCAAAAATGTTTTTGTTTTTTTGGTTACTTGTGCTCTTATGGCCTATTCTTATTAGTTTTAAATAATGCTTGCGAGAGAGTTGTTTTGGATATAGGATGTTTATCATGTATTGGCTTTGGCTTGCTATTATTTTATAATTTTTTCGTTTTTTAATAACTTTCTTTTAACGTGTCTTAAGGGCACATATTAAGAGATCTTAAATGGAATTTTTTGTATGGTAATAAATATGGTATTGGAATCTGGAATTTTAGTTTTCTATGATATTTATTATAAAACTTTTTATTTAAACACTTTTAATGTGTATTCTTAAGGCATAGTTTAAATATAATCATATTAAGAATGTTGATGACATCGCGGGACAGGCGGACATAAGCAGCTTTTATGGTACTCCGTACACACTAAGTAAACCCTAAGTGATAGTTTTTAAACCATGCACATAAAGTCTGAATTTTATTTTCATATTCACAAATTTAAATTAGTCTCACAATGATTCATATATATGATCACCGTTAAAACTTAACATAACCGATGTTATTGATCATTTTTGTACGTAGAAAGCTTTCAGTACTTTAAGGCAACATTCGTTCATGTCTTTTCCTAACGTAGTTACACTACTTCAATTCTACATTATGATTAGGATAGTTAAATTGCTCTTGACGGGTGGTGTTCATGATCTAAGTTCAAATTTTGTTAGAATATGCAAACGGGTCGGGCCACACCCAAACGGAGGAGAGACGGTCCACTTTACAACACAAGAGAGGTTCCATCCTAAAACCAATTGGCAATAGGAGGAGTAGCCCACTTGGTTATAAAGTGATAACATCTCTCTTTCTCCAACAATGTGGGACAACTCACATGTGAGTTTTATATTCCAACACGCCCCCTCACATGTGAGGTCCCATCGAAACCCAGGGCGAAACCATGGGAGCGCACCGATGTGGGAATTAACAAATCCTCAAAGAGGCCCTCCACCGGTGGCATAATTTGGGCCCAGTTTAAATTTGAAACCCAGGACGAAACCTTGGGCTCTGATACCATGTTAGAATATGCAAACGGGTCGGGCCACACCCAAACGGAGGAGAGACGGTCCACTTTACAACACAAGAGAGGTTCCATCCTAAAACCAATTGGCAATAGGAGGAGTAGCCCACTTGGTTATAAAGTGATAACATCTCTCTTTCTCCAACAATGTGGGACAACTCACATGTGAGTTTTATATTCCAACAAATTTCGTCAGCATTAAAATCGTCATGTGTAACTCCCGTAAGGCAAAATTAAAAAGAGAGAAGGTTTAAAGCAATACCAATTTGTTTAAGATACGTGCGGCTCAATTTATTTTAAGTTCAGATTATATTATTAATATCATTCTTTTTTTTTGTGTAAATTTTTTAAAAAATACATTTTTTTGGTAGCTTTTTGGCATTACACTGCAATAACAGGGAGATGATTATAGTTGAGCTAGGTCATGATGCTTATGGTCCTTCCCTTCAATCCCAAGGCTGTTGAACAAAGTATGCGTTGTGCAACCATAATCATATCACCCTGGCATGCATGTCTAATATTTAATCACATTCTTCGAGTTTAAAAGCCAAAACTTACGAGTTTTCTAGCGTGTACCCTTAATCCTTAGAGTGTATATTATGAATTTAAATCAAAAGAGATTCAGATGAGTATTTCGCTAAATATGATAAAAAAAATGGATTAACACTTATATTTCTCATAATATATTATCGTAAATCTTTAATTTCTATGTGCATAATCATGCCATAATGTATGCCCTGCCTCAAATAAGAGCACACGTTGAAAAAACCGTTAAACCTAAAAATATTCGTATTTTCATGAGTTGGCCAATGAGCACTACTCATACTGTACTTACTAACCCAAAATTCATTTTTTAAAGAAAAATAATCTTTAGTGTAGTTTAACTAATCAACTTATTCCGTTAAGAAATCACATACAAAAGTGTCTTCATATATAGTTGATTATGATACAAATTCTCAAATAACACTTGATTGGCTCTAAGTCGTAAAATAACATTATAATAACTTATACACCTTTTATCGCTATAAGTTAATGTAAACTATTATAAATTCTTCTGTAAGGCGATTTTACAGTAAATTATTGTAAACCCACCTTATAATTTTACCTAAATACCCTTTTATAACTTTTCTTATCAACTATCCATGCTTTGAAAAGGGGTATTTTTGTTTTTAAAAACCGTTTTACACAAGACGGGTGCACTACATCGACTTTATAAAAGGTCATTTTTTTTTTTTTTAAAAAAAAACATATCCATTGCTTGGTCGGTAGATATTTAATTAAGGTAAAAATAAAGAGTTTATTAGAAAAGATGGAGCCCATTATAATAAGCATGATGAGTATATTTAAGAGTAATTAATTATCTTCTGCCTAAGCCTTAAATAATCAGCAAGATGGGGACTTCTACTGCCACCACTAACTTTTAAAGGATGTAAGAGTACTATAATAACATACTACAGTAGGCTTTGCTTGTGACGGGTCGAATCTTGCGACGGCTATTTTGTGAGAGGAAATGGGTAGAGGGACAAGGTGAGCACCCCCATGTGCTTCTCCACTCACCCTTGATGGGTATTTTGTGAGAGAATATGATATCCGTCTTAAGCTTAAGACGGATACCCCCGTCTTAAATGAGAATTTGTGAACATACTATTATTGATATCCATGACAATTGACAATGATTTCTGTTTTGAATATCATGGATGAATGAAACTATTTCATAATTGTACATTATTAGTATACCAGGAGATATTTTTGTTTCCTTTTAAGTTTTATTTACAAATAAATAAAGGACATTCATGTTTTAATTTAGTGGCATGGGTGCCTATAATTAGTTTAAATGGTCATAAATTAAGTTAGTTAGTCGTCTGACTGCCTGAGAAGACGGTCGCGCAATAAGTTACTATATACTACGGAGTACTATACTAGTTTATTTAGAACCGTGTAAATGCACTGTATTTTAGACAATAATGTAAAAAGACGTTAAATATTATAGCTTGGTAACATGTTTAAGTGATATAAGAGAAAAACAATTTGGTATCAAATAATATTGTTATATTCATCTAAAGAATGACCTTAACTAATGACTTAATTATTTTACAATAAAATTAGCGAATTTGTAAAAGGATTATTTGTCAAACACTCCCTTTTATATACGATTCTTTGCGAAACACCGCATTTTATTCCAAAATTTGTAAAACACTCCCTTTTTAATCCTTTTTTATGTATAATACTTTCAAAATCAATGCTCTGACCATTTTCTTTCTTTCCCACGTGTGAAGATGGATCAATTTTTTTCCCTCCAATTCCTAACACTCTAAATTTTTCCCTCTTTTTTCCTTTGTCATTAATCAATCTATCATATCTCATATATATCTCTCTCTCGGACTCTTTTACTCTTAGTTCTTTCACCCACAAAAGTTTAAAGGGGAATATTTCTGAAATTCAAGCAAGATTAATTCATATTGAAGAGAAGGAGAATGAGGATAGATGTAAGACACTCAAATTATAGCTCATTTCGCGTTTAAGATTTAGAATATGAAGGAATTTTGGGTGAAAGAGATGAGTAGTGATGGATTTTTGTTTGATTATGCTAATTATGATTGAACTTTAAGGTGAGATAAGATTTAGAAGATGAAGGATTTGTGGGTGAGTTGAAATGAGGAGAAATAGAAAAGTCCCAGACTGCCAAGGAAGGATATAGAAGATGACTGCTTCTACACACGTGCCAAATAAATCAAAAGGACGAAAATTGGCTTTGTCTCACCAAAGGTACTAATTTGGGAGTATTAGACATAAAAAATGATTAATAAGGGAGTGTTGTACAAATTTTGGAATAAAAGACGGTGTTTCGCAAAGAATCGTATATAAAGGGAGTGTTTGACAAATGATCCTTTGTAAAATGATATAATCAACTTTTACAACGTTTGTATCAAAAGACGGAAAAATAAAATTATGAAAAAAATTATACAAAATATTTTTCTTATATATCATACAGTATGATTAATGCAATTTCACATGTGTAGAAATATTAAAATATGCATTAATGTGGGTTTACATATTGAAAGTAGTAGTAATATTTTCTATTTATTTATGGTATAGAATTAATATGATATGAGTGAGGACTAATTATATATAGAACATTTTACTTTAGGCGGGAAAATTATGAGGAACTTTTATTCTTTCAGTATAAGGGGATGGGGGATTATATATATACTGTTTTTCTAACGTGTTCTCTATGGGTAAGATTTCATTTAAGGAAATATAATTAAGATTCAGGAGCAATAGTTTTATAGAAATATACTCATTACTACCATTTTAGTGAAGGACCTTGTTAATATTGCCTTTGTCGACTTCTTACGATGTGCATTTAGGGCACGTGTTAGTAAAAGCAATATATTATACCATTTTGAAATTAAAAATAAACAGTTGTAAAATGCTGATCGTAATTTGCAGGACGTTTATTAAAACTTAGGGATGTTGAGTTGAATTTGCTAACGAAAACCATACTTAACCAAAAAAAAATGTTTTCCTTTTGTATAGTTGAAGAGAATATGACCTAATTATACACCAACTATTTTCCTATCAATTGTTTATCTTTTTTATTTATTTATGAAATACATCTTAAATTAAGATTCTTAATTAAATAGTGCGTATAAGTTATAACAAATGATTATGACGGTGAGAGTATGAGCTAAAACAATTGCATTGGGGTTACTATTGTATACCCTCATCTCTACAATTTGATTATTGAAAGTACGTTTGGGGTTATGGAGTTTGTTATCCTTGATTTTGCGCATATATTATAATTACAGTGAGAGTATGTTTTCCTTGATTTATTTACCTTACTTTGGGGTAAAAAAACAAAATAAAAATTAAACTACTCTTAATGAGTAATTTAACGCAATAAAAAATTAACACGATATTTAAAAAAATAAATAAGAATAAGAACATTTGATATATATTTACGAAATACTTGATATAAGTATATAACCAAGGTTGGAGCAAGAAACGAAGTTATGGAGTAGCATAACTTTTCACATGTTATTTTATATTTATGTTAAGGTTTCATGCTTAAGGAATAACTATTTTGTACAAGTTTGGGATAACGCTCGCCCTTGTCACTAGTTAGCTCCGCCTTATATAAGAATCCTGACCTAAAATTCTACCGTACCATGAGACCATGACCTTATTGTAACTAGTTGTCCTTATATAACTGGTTATTATTTATTAGCTTACACGATTTAAAAAGTAAAATAAATTCAGTTAAGTTATTATTATTAGTGTAATAAAGCCAGATAATAAATATAGGCCCACAAAGGCTCACATCAAAATAAAAAAGATGGATAAAGGAACGTATGAGAGCAGCCAACAAAGGCATGGACAACTTTGGCTTTAGTATACTTGCCTTTTGCTTTTACTCTCTAACTTATATTTAGCCCCTATGTCCCCCTCCTTCTCTTCCAAGTTGATCAAGAGAATTGGCTACATAATTTTTGTACTAAAACCTATGGAGTATTTTCTATAGTTAGTTGGTAGAAGTTAAGGATGTTGATATATATTAGTACATCTATTATACATGTTGACTAGCTATTGGTACCCGTATGTGAATGACGAGGGAACCTGCAATCGTTATTTCTAATGCACACCGGGGTTAATATCTGAGTATTGTGATATACTGCAAACCACATATACATACAACGTTAACCATAAACCACTCCTTCTATAAGGTGACAGATGTACCTGGGGGGTCTAGAAAGCATGGCCTCAAGCCATAAATAACTCTGATCCACAAAATTGCTTTTACATTTTAGGTAAACGCTCGAATATACGTGATAGTTTGCAAATCATACAAGATTAATCACCCTTTTTAGCATATGACATGCTCGAGCAAGGTCTAGAAACATAACCTCAAACCATAACTAACTCGGATCCACAATGTTGCTCTTAAATCTTCATAATGAGTCTTGAAACCTGAGATTCATGGGAAACTCACCTCTAATTAATCGCTAAAATCCACCACTATCGGCACTCAGTTCCCCTTACATACTCAATCCAAATATATACAAACTATGTAATCCGTAATAAAATACACTTTACATAATACTTAAATATACTATTTGTACAATAATTTTTCTAGCTTCATGAGATGAAGGATCACTATAAGCAGCGGAAATTAAAATTTGCAATCAGTTTACTGAGGCACAATTCCAACACTTGAGTTCCTCCATGCCTCTTATGTAAGAGAATAAAACATTTAAGTAGGTGGTTAAAGCAAATTATCAACAATTTTATAAATTAACAATCGTACGTAGCTACTATTATTAGCCTAATCATTTGGGTGATTAATAGGGTGGTTAATTATACACAAAGGACACAAGGCCCCATAATTCCATAAACCCGATAATAAGCTCCATTTATTTGTACAAAAGCAGTCAGCTCGTAGTCAAACCCCACTCAAACTCATTGCTTCCTTGTAAAGATTAATTAAATTACACAACTTTTCTACCTTGTTTAAGCTTATTAAGGAGGTTGGTAAATGGTATGATAATTGTTGTTAAAACCTAAACGAAGAATTTTATAATCGGGTTTTCTAACAGGTGTTTATATGGCAAATATTGCCGATTTATGTTAATTATGCAATGAAGAAATGTGACTAAAGTAAATAATTAAGTAAAATAGAAAGAATTTGCCACATTGATTGTGGAAATAAAATTAAGTTTTTAGATGTTTCCTATAAACTTATGTTAGAAACTACGTTTTACTACTTAAACCCACTAAGATATCTAAGCTAATATCTTGCTACATCACTTATCGAATTTCAGTATCATCATACTCATCACTTATTATATTATAAGTTATATATTCAAATAATCTAATGCGAGCATGGTAGTATACATAATTCTGCACTTTTTAGATGACGTTATCTTATTTTCAAATCAACTTGTAGTATCACATTTTCGGCCATGCTTAATTTCATTCCGTCCATAAGTACTTAAACAGTAGGTAATATAGTGAAACAAAATAATAATAGATCTCCTTTATTCTTGGAGGATTACAGTAAAGATGTAATGTGATTAGCTCTCAAATCAATTCTTTTCAATTACTAATAAAGGCCAAACAATATCAATATCAAGATTTAGGATGTGCCTAAAGTTGCGGTCTATATGATATAATTGAATTATGTAGACCCAAGAATAATGCAATTGTGTTAAAGCTCTTTTTCTATGTCTTGCATCAGATGAACGACATAAGCTATATATTTGTCAAGTTTTGCTTAGCTATATGTTGCCTCAATCATGTTTTCCTTGAGTTATACACTATTTGTACATCTACATTTACAATCATGAATGCTAAGTGCCATCTTTCTTCAATAATAATTAAGGTTGCATACGGTTCAGACAACGTATCTTACAATAATATAAAAAGGATTGTTGAGCCTCCATTGAAGTGACACGTGTCACGTCTCGACTTCTTGCCACATATCACTTTTATAATTAACAAAAAATAATAAGAAACCTACATAATTGTTGTACTTTTATTTTCTCTTGCAAACTTTTTGTATACCTTACAAAAAAAATTAAATTTCAAATTAAATATCTTAATTGATGCACATTATTACATCTTCTTTACCCACTCTTTGTAATCTATACATATATATATATATACATATATATATATATATACATATATATATATATATATATATATATATAGGGGCGGGTTCCCGTGCGAACTTAAGTTCAATACGAACTGTACGAACTACCCCAGATACACGTGGTATTACTACCGGATACACATGGTAATACTACTGGATACACATGTATCCAGTAGTAATACAATGTGTATCCAGTAGAAATACCAAATGTATCTGGGGTGATATTATGTGTATCCACTGCTACCACCACCACCAAAACCACCACTGTCACTCCCACCACCAACGCCACCACCACTATTAGAGCCGCCAGCCATTACCTCACCCTCACAGCCACCACATACAACACCACCACTAATCACCACGACCAGCACCACTCATCATCCTACCATCCCACCACCACATTTCACCACCGCCGGTCATCCATACCACGTTGATAACCACCACCAATGCCTCCTCTGCCACCGACGACACAATCACTCTCATGACACCAGCAGGAGCCCGACGCCGCCATCACATGTATCACCACCTAAATCAATGGCGACATCTCCAACCACTGCAGGCAGACCCGGCATCATCACCGGTTATCCCAGGAAATGTCGGCGATATCAGCAACCGCCACCATACCATATTCTACTTCAATTTTTTTCTCCTCGCCTCGAAACCACTACGCACAGCCGCCCTAATACCCACATTGTCTTCTCCACTCACCTACAAGACCACATGACTGACTCTCACGACCATCACCACCGCAGATCAAGCGCACCCCAGATCTGGGCTTCTATTTTTTGAATCCACGGCCCCACCACCACCACTGCCCCGGCCACCACACTACCACTCAACTCATGAACCACTACCAATTTCGACACCACCTATCCATTCATCTATGAAAAACAAAATAGATCTGCAAAAAAATAAGCAGGCTAATGACATTATTGGAAGATTTCGAGTCAAATAGACTCCATTTCGACCGAAAATGAGTATAGTTGTGGTGGTGGTGCGGCAAGAACTCCGACAACGAGATCACGATGTGGAGGAGCAAGGAAAAAAATATGAATAAGGAGTCCGAGTACCACCGGCAACTCGGTGAGGGAGCTCTGGTAGTGTACTGACAATGGAGCTCTGGTGGTGCACCGACGATGTTTATGTCGGAGCTCCGACATTGATATGTGATTATATGGGTGGTAGTGGGATGATGGATGTTACTGTTTGTTCAAAATAAGGATGGTGATGGGAATGTTGGGCTTTAATGGGTTATAAGAAAATTGGGCTTTGTTTTTTTTTTTTATTGAAAATCCAACCAAGTTACATTAGTTCGTACAGTTCGTATTGAAGTGGTAGTTCGCACAGGAGCCGGATTATATATATATATATATATATATATATATCTATATATATATATATATGTGTGTGTGTGTGTGTGTGTGTGTGTGTGTGTGTGAATTACGAGAAGTACAAATAAGCATTTCAATATATTAAGATATAGGCGCATGAAGTACAAAAATATAAGCATCAGATTATCGGGGAAGACATCCTTAGGCAACTATATACTCACTAGGGCTTACATATCACCGTTAGCGACATATACTGGATAAGATAGAGACTTGACATATAAACCACGCCAAGTCATCCAACGGTCACAAATAATCAACATATAAACATCCATCCAAACATACGGATATGGTAACATAACCTCTCATGGTTAATGACACGCACTAGCACCATGTACATAGCAAGTATAATCAATACACGTCCACGGGATAAACATTTCCCTGAACCATACACGATAAACATTTCATATATGAAAGACTCATTTCCTCCCGGTAGGACGACGATAATAATACGGTCCTCGTCTAAACCTGGCCAGACTCTCAGAATAAACATGTTCCGATTCGACATGCGATACACATTTTGCATCCAAGACTCGGTCAAACACAGAAGCCGAGTACCCCAAATTTGGTCACAACTACTCGAAAGAGGCGGAAAGAGCACAAGAATCATAATCAAGCGGTACGGTACAAGCAATGAGACCACCTTGCAAGGATACATCTCCTCGTTTCGACATTCCAGTCTAACGAGCAAGGAGGTATAGCCGGGGAATGAGAGTTCATAGCACTTAACGATTAGTGCTCAAATCAAAACATAGGTAAAACCGACTCAAAGGGGAACATAACTAAAACCGTCACGAAACATGCGATATAAGCGAATGGAATACCATATATTCTAAAAATGAATATTTAATGCTATTACGTAATTTATACGATAAACGAACTATACAAACTATTATAAGTGAGAGCATATGAAAAGAAATAGAGAAGGGAGCACAGGGGGTGCCAGCCGGTCAATAGGACCGGCCGCCGGCTACCCGGCTGACACTTCAGCAATAATCGAAAACCATCAAAAATACAGGGATGTCCCAACCGGTCAAGGGAACCGGCAGCCGGCTACCCGGCTGGGACCATATGCCAACCTAAGAAAAGAAGAAAAGTGAGGGGGGGGGGGGGGTGTCCCAGCCGGTCGGCCGACTGGGGATTACACAACACCAAGAATTCTCAAAAATGTCAGCCGCGTTCCTAGCTGGTCGGCTGACTTGCGGCTGGTCGACGACCGGGACTACATTCACACGGAAATCATTATACTTCACCAATAATCATCAATAATCATTAACTATCAACAGCTATCATCAACTATCAACAATCATTAACCAACACAAATTCTTACAACACTCATCTAATTCTAACCATATTCACTAATATCAAAACACATTAAATGCCTAATAATTGTCACTAGACATTTAGTAAACATCAATTAAAGCATTAAAACACGTATTGATATCGAGTAACCCTTCACCGTTACCTTTGTGCGTCTTCAATCAACTTCTAGGTCCTCCTCGAAGAGGTAGTAATCCTTGTCGGGGTCTTGAAGGTCTCCACCTATACAATGACAACAAAAGATGAATATAATTCACCTTTGAGAAAGAAGGAAAAATTGAAAATGAGAAAGACGGTAATTTTATTACCACACAAGGTATTGGACGATAAGAGGGGAAGATTATGATGAAAATTAAAGAATTTGAGTGAGTAATGAATGAGTAGTGATGAACTTGAGTTGATCCAAAAATGGGGTTTAGGGTTTTGGTTACTTGGTGAGGAAGAAGGTGAGTGGAAAAAGATGAGGGAGTTAGGGTTATAAGGTGAGTGGAGATATATGGGGAAAAAGCCCAAAATGCGGCTTAAGGCGTAACCCACACGGAATTTCGAGTACAGTCCGAATACGAACTCGGATTTGCTAAATTAGACACGGAAAACTAAGTTCTAGACTATATCTAAAATTACGATAACTAGTATCCGTATAATATTTTAAAAATAAAATAGGGTACATTTGCGGGTGTTACAATCACCCCACCTTTTAAAAAGTTTCGCCCTCGAAACTTGAGCGAAAGAAAGATACCTTAATCGAATAGGCTTGGTTATTTAGCACGCATGGTAGCTTCTGGTTCCCACGTCTCTTCTTCAACATTACTACATCTCCGCAAAACTTTCACTAAATGCACCACTTTACTTCTCAACTTTTTGTCCTTGCGATCAAGAATGCGGATTGGCTTCTCTTCAAAGGACAAAATCGGTTCTAGCTCGGGAATTTCCGCTTGAAGAACATGACTCGGGTCACTAATGTACTTCCTCAATTGAGAAACATGGAAGACATCATGAACTTTGTTCAAATTCGGGGGCAAGTCCAACTTGTACGCTACGGCACCAATTCTTTTCACAATGTCAAAGGGTCCAATGTATTTCAGGCTCAATTTACCCTTTACACCAAACCTTTTAACACCCTTCATCGGAGATACTTTCAAGAACACTTTATATCCAACTTCAAATTCCAACGGTCTTTTTCGGACATCGGCATAGGATTTTTGTCGGTCTTGAGCAGCTTTCATCCTATAACAGATGACCTTCACATGATCAATGGTGTCAACAAGGATATCGGGACCTAAATCACGAACATCACTCAATTGATTGCAACAATAGGACTTCGGCACTTTCTTCCATAGAGAGCTTCGTAAGGAGCCATCTTGATAGAGGCATGATAACTATTGTTGTAAGAAAACTCCACCAACGGTAGACTATTTTTCCAACTAGATTGGAAGTCGAGTGCACAAGCCCTAAGTAAGTTTTCGAAAGTCTGGATAGTCCTCTCAGTCTGACCATCAGTAGCGGCATGGAAAGCGGTACTCATCAACAACTTACTACCCATGGCTTCTTGCAATGCCTTCCAAAATCTCGAACAGAACCTCGGATCTTGCTCGGATATGATCTCCTTGGCAACACCATGGTATCTGACGATCTCATCAACATAGGCTTTGGCTAGTCGATCTAAACTCCAAGTCTCCTTGATCGGGATGAATCTGGCACTCTTGGTCAAACGATCAACAATAACCCAAACGACATCATTACTTCCAACTGTCCTTGGCAAAGCCATGACAAAATCCATAGAAATAGATTCCCACTTCCATAGTGGAATATCCAAAGGTTGTAGCAATCCACCGGGCCTCTTGTTGGAGCTAGTGTCCTCCACAGTTAGTGTGATAACGTGTATAAATCTCTTACAGGTTCACAGGGTATACTTAGTATTCTTATCAGTTGATTAATGTTTATCGATAACGGTTGGCTTGCTAGAAGTTTGACGTTATTGTCATTTTAATGGCGGTGATCAACTGGTCCCTAAAAGTCACACCTAAATGATGTGTTTGAGAGATATGATTATATGAATAATATAATCATATTGATGCCTTATATGACTAAAAGGTTAGTCGATGTATATGACTAAAAGGTTAGTCAATGTAATGATGATACGATTATTTAATACGATTAAATAATACTAGCTGAGACGAATTAAATGTTAATTCGTAATTGAATATAAACTGTTATATCTAATTGATGTTTATAATGTAATTATTTAATACGATTAAATAATGTAAGCTTAAAACGATTTAAATGTTAATTCGTAATTAAATATAAACTGTTATATTTAATAAGCAAATTATAAATATACGATATTTATGGTTGACGTATATATTATACGATATTGTCATAGTAAATGATGTCAAATCGGTATTAATAAATCAACTACAAAATGTTGTATGGACTTATTAATATATGACAACATAAATGACAAATACATACACATATTATACATTAAATAAATAAAAGAGGAAGACTACTATCTGGACTCCACTTCCTAATACAAGTAGAAGAAGAAGAGGGAGACTCCTTCCTCTACTACACTTGTGTTACACAGCCAAAAGAGGGTAGAGGAGAGTCTTATATAAACTCGTCTTCTCTACATAATTCATCATTCATAACTTCACACAAAAATCATCAGTAATTTTTGTATTCTTTCTAGCACTAGAAAAGGCATATCTCAGAGCATCTTGGGTGCAACAATTAGGAGAATATCGATTTCGATATTTGTTCTTAGGCCATATTGCTAGGACCAAAGGTTGATTCTAATCTTTATGCTTTTCGTTTATGACTCGTATTTCATATATTATAATTTCGTTATAATCCTTAAATTTCATGTATGAAATATACCGATATTTTCCACAAGTGGTATCAGAGCTAAGGCTACGAAATTATTTTATATGATTTTTCATAAATGATGATATATATTAAATTAATTTTTTCAGAAATTTTTTTTATATTTTTCGGCTGATTTGATTTTGGCTGTTTTTTATTTATTTTTTTGGCTGAATTTTTTGGCTGAATTTTTTATTTCGTCTGTTTTGTTTTTTATATCTTTTGATTTTGTTGTTTTTCATTTTGATTTATTGATATTGTTGTTTTAATATGTCAAGATGACAATATGATAAATTTGTAGATGTTTTAATTTAATAAGGATTAAAATTAAAACGTAAATGGAAATTGCTTTTGAATGTTTATGAACATTTGTTTTGCTAATATTTTTGGTATACATGATGTTAAATTGTTATTTTGCATCATGATTCATTAATTTTAATGATGTTCAAATCAATTATGATTAGTCAAATATTAAGATAATCGATTTAATCATGATTTAGATATTCATTTTAATTTGTTAAATTGAATCATCTAGTTTAATAAAGATTAAATATTGATAATTGTACCGATCTTGTAATATTAGCAACATCAAAATTAATAAATAAATAAAAAAGTCGTGGCTGCTGTCAATAAAAAAAAAATTCGGTTTTTTTTTTTTTTTTTTTTTGTATTGGCCGATTTTTGATTTATGCAGTATATTGATAATGTATAATTATTGTTGTGAAAAAGTTCACAATTTTTGGATACCCAATTATTTTAAAAAGGTTTAAAATAATGTTGGTTTAATTCATAAAATGAAAGTAGAAATTTCATTTCTAAAACTCTTTTAAAAGGATAAATGTGAAATCCATCGTGAAAATTTGAAAATTTTCTAAATTCGTACACTCAAGACAACCAAACATTTCACACACATAAAAGTAATTTGAACATCAAACTCACAATCATGGTAATAAAAGATAAACACAACGAGTAAAAAGAAACAAGAAGGCTTATCGAAACGAGTAATAGCGGAAAGAAGGACAATGTCCAAAGAATAACAAATTGAATAAGCGTCAATTTGAAAGGCAAAGGGAGAAATGAACGACAAAGCAATTGCTCAAAAGGGGAAGAAAGCCTAAGAACCAAACACTCCACTCAAATACAAAAGTCATCATACCTTAAATAATCCACATCACAAACATCTAACTAAAACAAGGGTTCACTTCAAACTGTCATAACTAGAGTTCTAGATATGGGAATGCAGAAATTCTAAGTCGAGGTGATAGCTTATCCTCTTACGGTTCCAACTAATGGTCACAAGCCCAAAACAAGCAATTAACGAAGGAGATATGATCATTCTACCAAAAAGGGTCAGTGCAGTGAAACTGCACAAGTCACGACCGTGACTTGTACTTCACGACCGTGAAATGAGGTTTCACGACCGTGAAATGACATCTCACGACCGTGAAACACTCTGTTACCAATTCAAATATGAATTGGATTATGCTTGATTGGAATTATTGTGAGTAATTAAGGAATTCTCACATAATTTTGATCATTTTAAATAGGTGGTTTGGATAAATTACTCTACATAATTAAGGAATTATGTCTTGAATGATTAATTTATTGTTGATGCATTTTATTTTGTTGAATGATTTATTTACGTATTTTGCAATTGGTTGTAATTTGTATTACCTAGTGTGGCCTTAGTTGATTATGTTTTCGTAATGATGGAAACATGATCTTGATGTAATTTTTAGATCTCGAATCTCCTTTTATTTCCTTTGAAGTTATGTTTTTCAAATAAGAATGTAAATAGGTTTATATTTGTAATTTATTAAATGTAATTTGAGAAGACTAAAGATAAAGATCAGATTGCTCACTCCTGCTACATGGACCAAGATGGAACATCAAGACAAGCTTTTCGGGTCCAATCATGGATGGATTCCAAAGTTATATTTTTGTTCATTTTGGTAGATAGGCCACACAACGACTTTGTAATTTTACGTATTTTTCGTTCTTGTTGCTTTTCATCACATGATAGTTAGTGCATCATATTCCACCTAAACCAAACCAGCTACTACTAAAATGCATGAAAATTGACTCATATAGTTTGGATGTTAGTTATCATGGACATAAAGATGTCACACGAATTTTAAGCCATCATCTTATTTTATTCATTCTCGCATGCTAGATATTCGTTCACTTAAAATGAATTAAAATAAAGTTGATGAGATCTTCCTCTAAAACCTAAAATTGAGACTAGTCTTTATAGGCCAAACTACTATGAATCCCTTCTTCGTCGGTAGGCATATAGGACCTTACTCTCCATATGACCCCTTCTACGTTGGGTAAGTAGTAAGTGTTGAGTTATTTTACCTCAACATTATAATCCGAAGCGTTTCTCGTGATTATGATGGACTAAAGATAAAATGTTATCGACCAAGAATTCTAAAGGTAGAATTAGCCAAAAGGTTGGTTTATCAATTTACAGATAATTGAGTCTTGGGATCATTTATATAATTCTTGAGGGAGGTCAATTGTATAAATGCTTGAGTATTCGCATTAAACAAGTTTTGCACTAGACTTAATTCACATCGATAAGTATGCTTATTGTGACACCCTCAAATTTGCGGAAAGAAAAAAAATTATTTAAATACATAAACGATAATAATACATAACGAAGGTGTCATAAATAAAAAGCGTCATTACAAAACGGAAATAATATGATACAAAAGAAATATACAATACGGGAGACATATCTCCCGTATAAATACGGAAATAAAAAGAGTGTATAATAATATACAAACTAAGAACCAAATATAGGTCCAAGGTAATACTTCGCTCGCTAGCTCGTCAATGTACCCCAAATATGCATTCACCACCTGTTCGACCGCATTAAACATAAACACGGAAGCCACAGTCAGTGGGGAGTAACTCCGAGTTCTCCCAGCCACGAAATGTCGAGTTTAATTAAACATGAATAACATAAAAGCAATGTATATGAGAAATACAACCTTAACATATATGATATGCTTTTCATGTTATGAAACAATTAACTAACATATAACCTATCACACGAAAGCTATCATGTTAATACGATAATAAAATATAACACGAGGTAGGGAAGCTGGTATGCTGGCTCAGCGGTTACCATGTAACATGGCCCTGATACACTCAAACCCTAATCAACACGTAATCATGTGAATCAGTTAACAATCGGTAATCCAAACTCTATCAATCTTAGCCGGCTTGCCTCTCACCTTCTAAAACTCATAGAATCATCATACATGAAAGACCAATACTTCTACAAACAGGCATAAGTTCTTAGAACCGTCAATAGTCGACTTCTGTAACTCGAGGCTATACCACAAGGTAGGAAAACATCCGAGTCCCTAGACTGATCAGACCTAGCGACACAGCTACTTCATTCCCCGTCTCATGACATAACGTACACGAGAAACTCTACTAGGCGACCCCCTAAGCAGAGATGGCTAGTACTTAAGCTGGCTCCAGTCCTCAACCACACGGATCAGTCAGCCTGCCCCGACTGGATATAAACCCCCAAGTCCGAGACCAAAAGCTATCAAGCAGTTGAACTCCATATGCTCGTTAAAGATAGTACGGCCTTCATGTCATGGTCCAAGCTACTCATCTAGAATTAGAATGGTCAAGACGCCATATACTCATAATTCTCTATGGGTACTTAGTCAACACGACACCAACCATATAATCAAACAGTCACGGAAACAATTTCCGATCATGTGACTAATTGCATCTAAATCATATTCAAATAACATATCGCCTCATATCTACTAAGGATAATTCATTAATTAAATACAACCTTACTTTGAAGACAAATCCCCGACCCGAGTCCCGCGACGGGTCATCAGTCAAAACGGGGCTGACTAGATCTTAGTTTGACCAAACCCGTTTGGTCAAACCGGCTAGAAACAGAGTCTTTACACATTAGACTTAGACATAAAATCAACATATTCATTACATGTTATTTTATTAAAACTTCTAACATGTGAAATATTAACTCTTACGAAAACCCGCTTGACTTAAAGTATATCAATTTAAACTACGATCTCGTATTAAAATTTCTAACATGTGAGAAATAATAATTTTTATGAAAAACCTTTTTAATTAAATATTTTACTTATTAATATTTCCCACTTGCTAAATATTACAAAACACGATAAAAATGACGATAACTCAAAAACCGTCACAAGTCCCAAAGTGGGACCCACGGGCTGACTTTTGGGCCGAACCCAACAGGGGCCTGAATGGGCCCACGGGCCTGTTTGGGCTGTTTTGGCAGATTTTCCAACTTTTACTAAAACCGTTTCTTAATATTTCCCGCATGCTTTAACATAATTAAAACCCGTCAAAACAACAACCAAACAATCAAACATCGACACAACCCAAAAACCAAAACCCGGACCCACCCTTGACCAACCCAGACCGGCCTGGACCGGGCCTGAACCGGCCTGAACCGGCCTGGTTTGGGTCCGGTTTTCAGCCCTCCTCCACGGTTCAACCACATCAAACACCAAATTAATTTCTAACATGTTTTAATCATCAAGCAACCATTTTAACAATCATCTATACAAAAATCATGATTATAACAAATCATAAAAAAATGTCAAGAACACTAAACTTGTCATAAATTCATACAACATGATAAAAACAACTACTTATCATATTACTACTAAAAATCCATAAACCATAATAACATGAACCAAAAACAAAGATGAACCAAAAACTAAAGAAACAAAAGCTAAAGGCTATGTGACATTATTTCGTCGAGTAAATCGGAATTGTTACTTTAGCTAGACAAGTCAATTAGCACCAAAATAAGAAGTATAAACCAAGAAACCCTCCTACTAATCTTCACCCAAAATATACGAGTCTCCAAACTCGTCTTCAAAATCTTCCCCTATAAGAAATAACAAGGAAAACATTATTAGAACAAAATATGATTTTCCATAATTAAATGTTGAAAACGATTTTGACGGAATTGAAAATAAACCGTACTAGAAGATGGAGAGCGAAGAGGAGGTTCTAGAATTATAATTTAGGACGAATTTAATTAAGAAATGAAGATTTTATGAGGATTTTGCTCAAGAACGATGAAGAACGGATGAAGAACGCTCAAGAACACTCAAGAACGATTAAAGAAAGTGATAATTTGATCTTAATTTGATTTGTTGAAAAATGAAAAGTTGTTAGTGAGTAGTGGAGTGGAGGGAGCCGTGTAAATATAGAGGGATTAGGAAGTCGGGTTTTGAAATTGTTGTTACGGAATTGACTCGCGATTAATAATTATTTTACGGTAATCGATTAAATATAATTAGCGATTAAGTTAATTACACCAAATATCTAGATATTATGATATTGTAATCAAAAGTAATGAAAATATCAAGGCCTAAGAGAGGACCAAAGGAGCCGTGTGGTATGGTGAGGAATCGGTCTGATTTTGAGCGATTTGCGTAATCTTCGTTGACGGATCGATAAAGTTAATAAATATCTAGATATTATGATTAGTTTAATCAAAACAATTAGAATATCTAATTGTGAGTGGAAAACGATGACATGGGCGTGTGACTCATGCCAAAGTCGAGTTTCGATTTGTTTCGGGATTTACGATGAGTCGGGAATAGTTAAATGACGTTCGGTTAAACCGTAAAAGTTATTCTTTAAATTCCGAATAAATTCAAAATAATTATATTAAATTATGATAAATCTTAATAAATAAATCTAAATAAAAATAAATCAAAAATATTATTTTTTTGTTAAATAAAATTTCGGTCTTCAAACTCATCAGTCGAGTCGGGAAAAGTCAACGAAAGTCAAAGATGACTAAAAACGGTCTTTTCATGAAATCTCTCAGAAATTCCAAATACGAACGCGGAATTTCAAAATACGACTCGAAACAATAAATTCTGTTTTAAAAACTTAAGTCTACTGAAAAGTGTTAGTAAATATTTTTACTAGAAAAATTGGGTACTTTTCGGGTTGTTACACTTATTATTATATTTTTCTTCTTTTTCGCAGTGTAGAATTCGTCTTATATTGATAATACTGCTATAACAAATGGCTGGCCATAATGATATCTCTATGTCAAGTGCCACACTCGCACGTGAGTCCTGGCTTAAATCTTTCATGGACCACATGAATCAGTCCACGTGACTGAAGAATGACGGGTCCAACTTTGCGGACTGGGAGGCGGCATTACGGAATGCAGCCATTACTGATGGCAAGCTCCAGTACTTGACTGAGCCAATACCGCCAAACCCAGGCCCCAATGCAAGAGCTAACGAGTCATTTGCTTATAATGACTTCGTTATGGAAGCGGGTGCGATAAAGAACGTACTCATCTTTGCAATGGAAACCAATTTGCAAAGACGCTTCATTGCCCAAGGTGCAAATAAGATTTTCACCAGGCTCACTAACGAGTTCTCAAAAGCACCGAGAATCGTAACTTATGAGCGTACCTGTCGCTTCTTTGAGGCGAAACTCCAGAAGGGCCTACCAGTTAGCCAACACATTCTTGATATGATTGAGAATGTCGAGAAACTGGAGGCATTTGATTGCAAAATCAGTGAGAGCATAGTTATTGACCGTGTGCTTCATTCACTTCATGATGGTTTTGCCCTTTTTAGGGCAAATTACTACATGAATGACATGAAGAAAAGTCTTCATGAGCTACACTCACTTCTCGTACAGACCGAGAAAGATCTGAAATTGAGTGGGAGCATGAAGCAAGATGTTCTCATGATTTCAAAGGAAAGGGCAAGGCTCATGGCGACCTAAATGTAGGGAAGCCAAAGTTTAAAAAGTCAGGAAAGGGTAAGAGTGGCCCTGGTGAGACTAGTAGCTCACAAGGCAAGACAAAGAGCAAGGACAGTGACAGTGAGTGCCACCATTGCCACAAGACTGGGCATTGGAGGAGGAACTGTCCCGTGTACCGTGAGGACATAAAAGCAGGCCGCATCACTCCTGTTGGTATGTCATCTTATATTCATATGATTGAGATTAACCAAGCAAGTTTCAGAACTTGGGTACTTGATACTGGTTGTGGTTCTCATCTTTGTAATCATTTGCAGGGCCTAAAAAACATCACACCTCTCGCAAAGGGTGATGTGGACCTGCGAGTCGGGAATGGAGCAAAAGTTGCTCTAGTCTCAATGGGAACATACGTAATCCAACTCCCGAGTGGATTTGAGTTATATTTATATAATTGTTACTATGTACCCAGTTTATCTAAGAACATTATTTCTGTCTTCGTGCTTGATAAAGACGGTTTTTCATTTTCAATAAAAGACAATAGCTGTATTTTCTCTTTAAATGAAATGGTTTATGGCAAAGCAGTTTCCATGAATGGCATTTATATCTTAGATCAAACAACAGACATATTACACATGAATAATAAGAAAGTAAAGGTTGGATTCAAAGATCAAACTTATCTATGGCACTGTCGTATGGGACACATAAATGAAAAACGTGTAAAGAAGCTCATTGAGAATGGGACTATCTCCCCATTTGATTACGAATCATTTGGCACGTGTGAATCATGTCTTATCGGCAAAATGACTCGAATTTCATTCAAAGGTGTTGGAATGCGTGCTAATGATCTATTAGGACTCATACATACTGATGTATGTGGTCCTATGTCAATCAAATGCAAGAGACGGCTATAGAGATTTTATCACTTTCACGGATGATTTGAGTAGATACGGATATGTCTACTTAATGAAGCATAAAAGTGAGTCCTTTGAAAAGTTCAAGGAATTCCAGAATAAGGTTGAGAACCATTTGGGAGAAAGGTTAAAGCACTTCGATCAGATCGTGGTGGCGAATATCTTTCAAATGAGTTTGATCAACACCTCAAAGACTGTGGCATAGTATTACAGTTAACTCCACCTGGAACACCTCAATTAAATGGTGTGTCCGAACGGAGAAATCGAACATTACTTGATATGGTTCGATCCATGATGAGTCACACGGTAGTACCTGACTCATTGTGGGGTTATGCTCTTTTGTCAGCTGCTTTAATACTTAAGCGAAGTCCGTCTAAAGCTGTAGACAAGATTCCATATGAGATACTGGGAAGGGAACGGTCCTAACTTGTCCTTTTATAACGGGGTTTGGGGCTAGCGAGGCTACTGTCAAGTGGAGACCGAGGATATAGCTCAAGGCCCCGCTATCGGGAGATCAAGACATACTGTTATTGGTTATCCAAAAGGAATGTTTGGGGGTCATTACTTCTATTCGGCCTCACCGAACATCGTAGTTTTTGTTGCGGCTTATGTGCGAATTTCTTAGAGATAGAGTTTCTCGATAACAAGTCAAGTAATAGAACCTTCGATCTGTCGGATATTCAAGAACCAACAACCGAGCAACCAATGGAGGAAGATGTTCCTTCAGCTTCTGCTAAGGTTAATATTCCTCAGGAACCTAGGAGGTCGGGAAGAGTCTCCATTCTTCCAGACAGATACATTGGTATGGTCGAGGAGAATGATAGAGATGACATTTTGCTCCTAGAGAGTAACGAACCCGCTACCTATAAAGATGCCATGACCTGTTCCAACTCTAAGGTATGGCTTGAAGCCATGCAATCCGAGATGGACTCCATGTATGAGAATGACGTATGAGATCTTGTTGATTTGCCTGATAAGGTACGACCTCTTCAGTGCAAATGGCTTTATAAGATAAAGCATTCTGTAGAAGGACAACCTAGACACCTAATAAGGCCGATATTGGCCAAAGGTTTCACACCTCAAGTGAAGGATGCATTATGAGAAATTTGCACCCGTAGTTATTCTGCCTCCAATTTCGGATAACTTATTAGCGATTGCCGCTTTTTCATTACTATGAAATTTGGCAATGTTGTGAAAACCGCCTTCTTAAACGGTTATTTGGAGGAGGAATTGTACATGGTACAACCCGAAGGTTTCATTGATCCTAAAAATCCTAAGAAAGTGTGCAGGCTTAAGCGTCCATTTATGGACTTAAGCAAGCTTCTCGGAGTTGGAATCATCGTTTCGACCAGGTGATAAAAGAGAATGGTTTCACTCGATCGGTCGAGGAACCATGCTTGTATGTCAAGTTGAGTGGGAGTAAGATTGTCTTCTTGATATTGTATTTGGAAGACATACTCTTGATTGGGAATGACATTCCTCTCTTATCTTCGGTAAAAGTATGGTTAAAGAACCATTTCCAGATGCAAGATCTGGGTGAGGCACAACGCATATTGGGGATCCGTATCTATAGAGATAGATCACGACGGATGTTATCAGTGAGTCAGGAGTCTTATGTAGATAAGATTCTTGAAAGGTTCAGCATGACCAAGTCTAAGAAGGGGTACCTCCCAATGACTTCTGGGATGCATTTGAGTAAAACTCAGGCACCCAAGACATCGAAAGAGGTCGAGCGCATGAGTCGTGTTCCTTATGCATCAGATATAGGATCGATCATGTATGCCATGATATGCACACGTCCAGACGTGGCATATGCATTAAGTATGACGAGTCGGTACCAAGGCAATCCTGATGAAACACACTGGATGGCTGTTAAAAATATCCTTAAGTACTTACAAAGGACTAAGGATTGGGTATTGACTTATGGAGGACATATTAAGCTATGCGCAATCGGTTACGCGGATGGTAGCCTCCAAACGGGTCGAGATGACTCAAAATCTCAGTATAGATTCGTCTTTACTCTTAATGGCACTGCGGTCAGCTGGAAAAGTTCCAAACAAAGTGTTATAGCAGATTCTACAACAGAGTCCGAGTACTATGCCGTTTCGGAAGCTGCAAAGGAAGCTATATGGATGCGTCAGTTCTTACAAGGACTAACCGTAGTTCCTAGTTCGAATGACCCAATCACCATCTATTGTGATAATAGAGGTGCCATCTTCCAAGCTAAGGAGCCTAAGTCTAGCAACAAGTCTAGACATGTACTTCGGAAGGCTCACATGATCCGATATTACGTTGAGCAAAAGGAGATAGTGATAGACAAGATTGCTTCGGATGACAACATCGCGGAACCTCTCACTAAATCGTTAAAATATGATAAGCATGAAGGGCACATTGTTTCCATGGGAATTAAACGTGTTCCTGAGTTGTTGTAGTTGTTTACATGGATTAGATAAATGTATCTTTTTCATATACTATTCTTAATATCATCGCATTGTTTCATATTTTGATTTTCATGTGGATGGTAAGACAACATTGAACGCCACAAAGTGAACTGAATTACATTATATTTGTTTTGGTCTGTAATCGCCACATGAGCTGATAACTCTGGCAATTATATTGTGAAGTTGATTGATGGTGGGTTCAACGAGCCATAAGTCAAACGGTTGACTGATCGATCACAGATACGAGTTATAAATATACCTTGTAGGACATCGTGACAACGTTATGGAGTCCTAAATGTGTAAAAACATTCAGTGCCAGGTCGTGGATTGGACGTCCATAGTGTTCCTAGAGTCGATTCTTTTGACTATCGACTGTCTCTTGAAGATTAAGGTTGTTTTTGGGTAACTTTAGTTTCTTTCTCATGGCCGACCGTAACAGGAGGCTAAAAATAGTTTTACTGGGTAATTCATATTGTGCTTGTATCTGCAGGATTCGAGTTGAAGAAAAGATCCAACCTTTATCAGGTTTTGTTATTTCTCAGGGCCACTCGAGGAGTTGTAACTGAAATGCATGGCCATGCTCGAATAATGATTCGTTTATCAGTTAAGTTACTCTCTAGTCGGGAAAACCACTCTTGATACTGATCACTTAAAAAATACGACCTTTGTGAATACGGACTTGGCAAATTGTTTTACATTGAGTGGGAGAAATTTTGGATATGCGAATCGGTTCTCGCACATACACTTGTACGGACAAGTGGGAGATTGTTGGAGCTAGTGTCCTCCACAGTTAGTGTGATAACGTGTATAAATCTCTTACAGGTTCACATGGTATACTTAGTATTCTTATCAGTTGATTAATGTTTATCGATAACGGTTGGCTTGCTAGATGTTTGACGTTATTGTCATTTTAATGGCAGTGATCAACTGGTCCCTAAAAGTCACACCTAAAGGATGTGTTTGAGAGATATGATTATATGAATAATATAATCATATTGATGCCTTATATGACTAAAAGGTTAGTCGATGTATATGACTAAAAGGTTAGTCATTGTAATGATGACACGAATATTTAATACGATTAAATAATATTAGCTGAGACGATTTAAATGTTAATTCGTAATTAAATATAAACTGTTATATTTTATTAGCAAATTATAAATATACGATATTTATGGTTGACTTATATATTATACGATATTGTCATAATAAATGATGTCAAACCGGTATTAATAAATCGACTACAAAATGTTGTATGGACTTATTAATATATGACAACATAAATGACAATAATAATACATACACATATTATACATTAAATAAATAAAAGAGGAAGACTCCTATCTAGACTCTACTTCCTAATACAAGTAGAAGAAGAAGAGGGAGACTCCTCCCTCTACTACACTTGTGTTACACGGCCAAAAGAGGGTAGGGGCGAGTCTTATATAAACTCTTCTTCTCTACATAATTCATCATTCATAACTTGACACAAAAATCATAAGTAATTTTTGTATTCTTTCTAGCACTAGAAAATGCATATCTCTGAGCATCTTGGGTGCACCAATTAGGAGAATATCGATTTCGATATTTGTTCTTAGGCCATAATGCTAGGACCAAAAGGTTGATTCTAATCTATATGCTTTTCGTTTATGACTCGTATTTCATATATTATAATTTCGTTATAATCCTTAAATTTCATGTATGAAATATACCGATATTTCCCACACCTCTTGTGTTCAATTTTCACTTGTTGGCAAGTAAGACATCTTCCAACATAGGACACAACATCACCTTTCAAATTCGGCCACTAAAATTGTAGCTTCAAGTCTTTATACATCTTATCACCTCCGGGGTGGATATAGTAGGGAGAAAGGTGAGCTTCATCAAGAATTCGCTTCCTCAAGTCATGAGCATTAGGTACGAACAGTCAGTCATGGAGTCGAAGGACACCTTTGTCATCGACCTTGAACTCTTTGGCTTTTCCTGCTAGAAGCTTGGCTTGAATTGACTTGTAGGTAGGATCATCAACTTGGCTTTCGCGGATCTCGCGGAGAAGAACAGGTTCGGCAACCATGGCACCAACATAATCAAATCCTTGCTCCATGAACTCCAACTTCAACTTTTGAAACTTGGCACAAAGATCATTAGGTAGTACCCACATAGCATTCAAAGCATGAGAAGATTTCCTACTAAGAGCATCGGCAGCAACATTGGCCTTCCCTTCATGGTATAGCAATTCAAAATCATAGTCATTCACCAATTCCAACCATCTTCTTTGTCTCATATTCAACTCCTTTTGAGTAAATATGTACTTCAAACTCTTGTGATCGGTAAAAATGCGACATTGAACACCAATAAGATAGTGTCTCCACACTTTCAAGGCACGGACCACGGCTGCTGATTCCAGATCAACAGTAGGGTAGTTCACTTCATGAACTCTCAACTGTCTCGAGGCATAAGCAACCACTTTCCTATTTTGCATAAGTACACAACCCAATCCCATCTTGGAAGCATCACAATAGACATCAAAGTCTACACCATCTTCAGGTAAAGTTTACACCGGGGCGGTAGTCAACCTTTTCTTTAATTCTTGAAAAGCGGCTTCACAAGCTTCATTCCATACGAATTTGGTTTCTTTCTTCAACAATTGAGTCATTGGTCTAGCAAGCTTTGAGAAATCTTTGATAAATCGACCGTAGTAACCAGCTAACCAAGAAAACTTCGGTCTTCTCTAACATCTGTTGGACTCTTGCAATCAACCACGGCTTCAATCTTAGAAGGGTCTACCATCACACCTTCTTTAGAAATTACATGTCCAAGAAAGGACACCTTAGGTAACCAAAATTCACACTTGGAGAATTTGGCAAACCACCTTTGACGACGAAGGACACCCAAAATGGTCCTAAGATGAATAACATGCTCTTCTTCGGTCTTGGAGAAAATAAGGGTGTCGTCGATGAAAACCACTACACACTTATCAAGATACTCACTAAATGTACGGTTCATTTGATCCATGAAAATAGCGGGAGCATTAGCCAAACCAAATGGCATCACCTTGAAGTCAAAGTGACCATATCTTGTACTAAAAGCGGTATTTGGTATATCGGCATCACGAACGGGAATTTGGTGGTATCCGGATCTCAAATCAATCTTGGAAAAAGTAGAAGCACCCTTTAGTTGATCGAACAAATCTTCAATTCTTGGCAATGGATACTTGTTCTTGATTGTAATTCGGTTGGACTCACGGTAGTCAATACAAAGTCTCATGGAACCATCTTTCTTCTTCACAAAGAGAACAGGAGCACCCCAAAGCGAGGCACTCGGTCGAATGAAACCCTTTTCAATCATATCATCAAGTTGCTTCCTTAACGCCTTCAATTCGGTTGGAGCTATACGGTATGGAGCTTTAGCTATGGGCCCGGATCCGGGCACAAGATCAATGGAAAACTCAATATCACGCTCGGGAGGGATCCCGGGCAAGTTTTCGGGGAATACATCAACAAAGTCACGTACTATAGGTACATCTTTAATCTTTGGTAAAGAGGTAGTTGTAGAAGTCACAATACACAAGAACGCTTGGTGACCCTTTCTTACCATACTCACCAACTTCATTGCGGAAATCAATTGCACACCCATTCGGGAATGAGATCCCTTATAGGTTATTCTAACTCCTAAAGGACTCTTTAAATAAATGTTTTTGATCTCTACACTCGAACCTAGCGTGGTACAACGCTAGCCAATCTATACCAAGGATTACATCAAACTCTCTTAGAGGAAACTTAAGGAGATTAGCGGGAAAGATGGTTCCTTCAATAGAGATAGGGACATTAGGATAAAGAGTAGAACATGAGATAATTTCTCCAGATGGTAAGGATATGGGAGTATCCTCACTAGAAGTAGGCTCGATAGTTAATTTATCAACATAAGTTGAAGACACAAAGGACATTGATGCTCCGGTATCAAATAGAATAAGACACGGTTGCTCTACGATTGAGAACATACCCGTAATTATCTCTGGATGAGCATCGGCTTCGGCTCGGCTTAGAACATAGATAGACCCCTTCGGTTTGGCAATGGAGTAGGAAACTTTCGATCGGGGCAATCATCATAACGGTAACCAGTCTTTTGGCAAAAGTAGCAAACGTAAGGTCGGTTGAAGCATCCGACACCGGGGTGGCGTGGTTGTCTACAACGGTTACAAAAGCGACCTTGAGCTTGAGCTTGAGCTTGAGGGGGAGCATAGGGCCTATGAGCCATATTAGAAGTAGCTTGGGGCGAGAAAGGAGCGGGAGCTCTTGCATTTTCATTTGGGGGAGGGTTGAATCTCCGCTTGTTGGCATAGGCATTGGAAGACGAGGGAGTAAACGACCTTTTTCCATACAAATTTGGCCTAGGTGAGAAGGTAGGAGGGGGACTTTTCATCTTTGCTTCTTCCTTGATGGCCTTCATGGAGTTCTCGGCCCAAAGTGCATCATCATACAATTCTCCAAAAGAGGTAGAATGTCTCCTTACTTTTCTTTGGAGCAAAGCACTAAGCTTATTACGATAGTTAAAAGCTCGGTCTTCATCATCCTTAATGAGCCTTGGTGCAAAGTGAGAAAGCTTGCTGAATTGAGTGGTGAAGTCTTGAGCCGTCAAGTCACCTTGCTTGAAGTCGATGAATTCTTTGAGTCTTTGCTAATTGAGCTCCTTGGGGTAAATTCGGTCCTCAACAAGAGCCTTGAAACATTCCCAATTGAAATTGACTTCAAGAGTAGCGGTGGGATTAGTAATCGACCACCAATTGTCGGCTTCCCTCATAAGAAAGTTATTAGCAATCCTCACTTTGTCTTCTTCACGGACTTGGTACAATTCGAATTTCTTTTCCATCTCCCGAAACCACTCCGAGAGCTCGGTAGGGTCCGGTTCTCCACCATACGGCGTGATCTTGCTCCTAGCAATTTGGCTAGCCACCCAAGCATAACCTCCTTGGTGATGGTCTTCTCTAGGAGGAGGGGCTTGGTTACCCTGAGCATTGGCCGCATCTACTTGATTTCGTAGAACTTCAGTAAGAGCCTCTAGAATGACATTCTCTACTAGTCGTGGTCTAACCATCTTCATAAGAGACAAAAACAAAACAAGTTAATCCTAACACTTAGCATAAACAAAGAGACTACCAAGTAAAGTCCTTAATTTCTACCCATCTCTCATTTATTATTTCAAGGTCAAGTAATTTAAGTTTAGGGTTCATGTGTGTGCGTCGGGAGCGTCATAGGATCTGATACCAACTGTGACAACCCTCGCGATAGCGGAAATAAAACATAACAAGCATGCAATTTATATAGCGAAAGATACGATATTTTTGAAACTTTTTACATGCCAAAAGAAGAGTACGAGGAATGTTAAATAATTACAAGCTAAAGTATAACATACTACAAAGAGACGTAGTCTCTCAAAACGTTATCGAACATAAAAGTTGTACATTCATAATGTCTATGGGTGAATCGCCGAACATAATGTCTATGGGTGAATCGCCGAGTCCAACGCTCGCTAGCTCACACTCGAACCCAAAATCAAGCAAAGATCCAGCCAAGCAACCTGTACATTCATGAAACATGAACGCCACAGTCAGTGGGGAGTAACTCCGCGTTCTCGCAGCCATATCACAAATAACATACATAAACGGTAATAGACAAGTAGAAGCATACATATATATATATATATATATATATATATGTGAATTACGAGAAAGTACAAAGAAGCATCAATATATTAGATAAGGCGCATGAATATGAAGTACAAAACTATAAGCATCAGATTATAGGACAAACTCGGGGAAGGAAGACCACCTTAGTCAACTATCTACTACTAGGCTGTTGGAGTAGGTGTCCTCCACAATAGTGCGCCACATAGGTAAATCTTATTATGGAATATAATTGGGAATAATTATTGACTCCATATAGATTAGTCAAGTTGATTAACGTAAATCAATAGAGTTGCGTATTGTCGTTTTTGAGGCCGGTGTGATCAACTGATCCCTTTCGGTTCACACTAAAGGATGAAATCCAAATAGTAATATTTATTTGTAGACGATACAGTTTAATTAGTAAATTCATATATCGAATGTACGAGAGTTAATTGTTTTTAGAAATTGAGTTAAGAACATCAAATTCAATACGCTTATTTTTCCAATTATGCGATAATTGACTAATAAATTTAAATCTTATTTTAATACGATTAAATAAGATTTAACTTAGTAATTAATCGTTAAATTACTAAATTAGTTGAGGTTTTGAGATAGAGGTAATTAGTTAATTATATTTACAAGGAGTTGTAAAATAAATTAACCAAGCATTGTGGGACCCATTATATATTGAGATAATGGTAAAATATTACTTAAAATGTTAAGTACATATTATTTATTTAATTGAGTCATATAAATGTTATATGATCAAATTAACACTTAATTATACAAGATAATTAACCATATGATCAATAAGTAATTTGTGAGACAAATATCAAAAATCAAAATGGATCCAACTAGGCCTAAATGGCCGGTTATGTTGTAGTTCAAAGGTGATGATTTTTGTTCTTGTTTTTACTCTTTAGTTACTTATTGAAAGTGACATAACAAGTAGTAAACAATCATCATCTTTTCTACAACACTCCACTCTAATGCATGTGATCAAATTGAACAAAATAATAGTCCAAATGTTGACTACATGGTCCGGCCAAATGGCTTATTTAATGAACAATTGTTGTTCATTTTAGACCTACTTGATTTTGTGCAATTTGTTTACTTCTCTCTAAAACTCTTCTTATCACAAAAAACTCTCAAATACTAATATTTACTAAGTATTACTAGTGTAGTAATATAGTCATAATATTAGTAGTATAATATCTATCTTATTATCTAGTTAATAATAAGGGTAGATTATTTGGGTTCATCTTGGTGCAACTTAGAGGAGATCTTCTACTTTGGAGATTACTTGTGTTCATCCATATTTGTAGCTCAAGCACAACAAGAAGGAGTTCTTGTTGTGCCCTTATATTTTCCATACCAATGTGAGGAAATTTCTTCTCTTATATAAATGTCTTTATATTTGCATGCATGTTACATAGATCATTAAATACTAAATTAACAAGTAATTTAGCAACTAATTAGAGGATTCTAATTAAGGTCTATGGACTTTCAATTGGTATCAGAGCTAGCTTGTAGCATGCATGTTCATTTTGGACATTTTTGTTAAAGTTATAAGATAACTAATAAATCAAAGATTTTGAGTTAAAATACGATTCTGACAAAAATTTTTGGTGCATGTATACCTACTGATCTCAAAATGTTTGTGGTCAAATTTGGTGAATTTACGAATTAATTTGCTATTTATTATGTTTTATGGCCTTTATAACCGAGTTAACATGCGGTTTTATGTTAAAAGTTAACTAAAAATAGTTGCATGTTGAATCTGGCCTCAAATTTTTAATATGATCTCACATGCATTGTTTTAATATTTTATGAACAATTTCGTGACTTTTACTATGTATATTTGAATGTTTATGATTTTTTTTATACGATAAAAGTCGATAATATGAGATTATAATGTTCATAAAAATGAAACGTCCATTTCTGTTCTTGAAATTTTTTTTTACATTTTACATTCTGATGTTGATACTCTTGGTGAAATTTCATAATTTGTTTCACTGTTTTACTATATCTAATGTTTTTATTTGATAAAACCATTAAATACAAAGCTATTGGTTCATAAAATTAATTTAAATTTTTTGAGCAAATGTTTTTTATTTTTATAGTTCCTGGAATTGTTCCAGAATGTACAAAATTTTTGGTTTAAAATTTTATGATGTTTATATTTTATTTTGGTTTTATTTCATAATTGTTATGATTAAACCGTAATATTTAGCAAATGAAATCAAATCGATCTAATTAATGACCAACAAAATTAGTAGTGACTAATTTTGAGTTCTAAAACAATTTAGTTAATTAGTTTGAATTTAAATGAGATTTAGTAAATGGTGCTAGTGATTTTTAATGGTTAAAAATCAATAAATCCCGTAAAATCGAGCTACAATGAGCATGAATGTGTTTAGGGTGATTTTGGCATGAATTTTGCAGCAATTTATTTTATTTATGGTTGAATGAATGAATGTCATTTATTTAATAATTTATGCAAATTTGTACCTAGTATGGCCTAGTTATTTTTAATCGTTATTACCCGTAATGTAAGGGAATAACGGTTTGGTTGTAATTTTATTGCGATCTCGTATCGCCGGTTTGTATAATTTTAATAATTTCATTTCATAGAATAAATGTATAATAGGAATTTGTATATTTGTATATTTGTAATTAGTTTTATGAAGACCGGTGACTCCCTCAAAAGACGGTGCCATTTTGGAAGGTGTTCCAAGTGAAGAGGCAAGGGACCAAGGAGTTGGTTTCCGAATTTGTAACTATCTAGTTAATTTTGATTAGCTAGGTGGCCATACTAGGATTTTATTGTTGCTTGGTTGCTTGCTTTATTTTTTCGCTCATGCCAAAATCGTCACACATGCATGTATTTACGTTATTGTCAATTCAACGTTATCACAAT